>JAOWBC010000115.1:1859165-1873676 GCA_028566105.1 Hypoplectrus providencianus | reverse complement strand
GAATAAAGTGTTTTATCTTTTGCAAACTAATCCGGAGGAAAATATGGAAACGTTTTTTCTACCCCATATTCATTCCATTCGGTCGTGCTAATGAGTCAGTAAATGTCAGTCACCTCGTTTGCTTTAATACGTCTCTACATAAAAAACACAACGTCATGGTGATTCATTGATTCAAGGCTTGAAATCGCCTTGACAAACAACCAAAAAGAAAACAACAGAAATTTAAAGCAACCCATAAAACATAAAACAGACACACAGAGACTAAATAAAAACTCTTTATGTTAAAGGAAATAAGGGCGTACATGACAGATGAGATGTTAATTTAATAAACGTGTTGCGGCTCTTTGTGAACTGAGCTGTGAGGACAGATTTAAACATGTGAATGACTTAAAGCTCCTTCAGTCTTCCTTGTCAGTTTACTCCATGGCTACTGTAGTTAACGTCATTTAAAACAAATAAAAAAAAAAAAAATACATGTAACCCCCACCCTCACTAATATATATTCCTAAACAGAACCAGATTTCCAACCTATTTGACAGAGCAGAAACATGAGCAGATCTTTGTTTAAGCTCTGTTACAGTTTATTTCTGTATTTCCTCGTCATGACAGCGTGTACATGTAGTTTATCATGTGGCTCTCAACAGAACAATAATGTTTCCTTTATTACTTATAAATCAAGAATTTGTTGAAACTCAAGGAAACTGTACATTAATCTTTCCTCCGTCTGACATTCAAAGAAGTTGAGGTTTATCCTGCAACTTTAGACTAACCCTAAATCTTTATAATCAGAGCAATTACACGCCATGATTCCCATTTTAATCAGTTGATTGTTGACATCATTTTTTTGTCTAAGTGTAGTCCTGTTTTACTTAAGCGTACTACTTTAGCTTACTACTCAAAGAATTTGATTTATGACCATTTGAAATGTAAATACAAAAAATAAGAAATACAATAAATGCACACACATCAGTGATCCAATATGAAGCTCTGATAAGGCCGTTTATGAAGATTTGAAGTTTATGAAGTTTGCTATCTTTCACGTTTCACATGCTCCACTGATGGGTTGGAGACATTTAGAGTGTTTTTAGCAGCACAGCCTCCAAATTAAACGTCAAAATACTGAAATGTAAAATGACACACAGAAGTTCAGGAGGACGACAGAATGAGTGTCGTGTGTGTTTTAAAACTATCAGGAATCACTGCTGAAGAATAAATCAGTGATGAAGTGACAGCTCTGTGTTTAAGGTTTGGTTTGGTTTGGTTGGTTAGGTTTAGGCACAAAAACATTTTGGCTAGGTTTAGGGAAAGACCATGGTTTGGATTAAAATGACTACTTCGTTAAGGTCATGCAAGCTTTGGCGTCATGGGGCCAATAATAACCATGAGTGAGGGTAAGGCGACGATTATGGTCGCGCTTTATAAAAACCTGACGAGGACTGTTGGTGGGAAACGTGAACCAAACCGCCGTCTCGCATGTTAAAGGATAACATTTTGTTTACCAACCAATGTGACCTCCTCGCCCGCTGTTTGTACTAAACTTTGGCTTCCTGACGTGTTTTCCATGTTTGTTTTTTGCAATTAATTGAGGTTTATGGCAACACAGGTTTAACATATATAGTTTATCAGGTTTGGCTACACAGACATTATTAGTCACTAGGGTCATTATCCAGGTTTTTATTCCACTTTTTTTTAGAACTTCATGAAAAGAAATAAAGAAAATCAGAGGAATACTTGTTTTGACCATTTTTTAAAGCGATGATGCACTGAGATAAGTATTGTTGGCACAAATTGTCCAGTTGAAAAACCATTACAGCTCTGCAGAGGCCGACGATGCAACAAGATGATGGAGTTCAAAGTTAAACCTCAAGTGTTGAATAACGATGTTACAATGTAGAAAACTGCAGCGAAATAAGACATTTTGTTTTGTTTTATGTTTTAAGAATCATATAAAAGTTCAATGGATGCTTCACGAATTTCATCATTTACTGAATACAATTATTACCATTGCATTTTTCTTGAGTAGATACACCAACTGTTCAACCTCAAACAAGCATAAAAGCTCTTTTACAGCATTTCGGGATTTGTTTTTGAATCTTCACTCAAGTTTTTTATGCACATATTGAGAGTACACATAAAACCAGGTGGATAAAAATGCTCTTAATGTTGGCTTTGGCCTTTTCCTGGGATTTGTTGACACGAAGGAAAATCCAGAATATCACCAGATTCATCCGTTAAATGCATCCACGCATTAATGTGATTTCAACACCATAAATTATGAGTGAAGCACAGAAATGCTGTGGGAGCTCGTGTTTACAGGCTGAGTAACACCTGTCTGATCTGAGAGCTGACATTACGAGCTGGTAAATGAGGCTGAATCCATTAACAGACACTGACTACATTCATGTGAGGGATTCATTTTTCCATTGCTGCATTAGGAATTACTTAATTTACATGTTTTTTGGCTCGAGAGGTTTATGAAAAGAAAATGACGTTATTTATGTACTTAAAGTGTGACTGAATTTGTGTTGATGTTGATTTAGTTTTATTAATCTGTTTGCAGGTGACTCTCCACAGTAATATATTTACAAGCTGGCAGCACATTAGGTCGTTTTAATAATGAGCTAATTCTCTTAAGTAGGAAGCGTGACCCTGAGTGAAGATTTCTGAATGAATTATTAATCAGAGTTTCAGCTTGATGACAGCGGCAGGGCCGGAGAGAGTTACTCACCCCAACGGACAAGGACTGAAGGTCAAGCATTAAAAGTTGTCTTTTAGAGAATGACTCATGACAGACGTGACGCTGTGCTGAGGCTCAAAGGACACTGTTGTGATGGACAGTGACGAAAACCTTGCAGTCTACTGGTCTGTTTTTATTTTATCTTCTATGTGCATCTTCTGTTTTGATTTTATTGTCTGTCATCCAAATTAAAAGCCTGCACAGCATGTCAAAAAATAAGCTGCTCATATACGTGAAAAAAGACAAAAAGACAAAATTAGAGTTTTCCCTGTCATTACAAATGTAAAAAACATTATATTATTCTATTTAAAATTTGAATCTTCAAGATTAAAATGAAGTCAAACCCTGATCAACCCTCATACCCATATGTTTAATTTATGGTCGTCATTGTCACAACTGAGAAGATAACAGCAAACTCCAAAATTTTACATGAGTATTTGGTTGAAACATGACTTTCAATTACCAAAACAGGCTACAATGGGTTTTTAATTGATTTTAGGTTGGTCTAATGATTGAATAGTTGCAGTTGTATATGTAAGTTAGTCTTGTTGCACTGTAGACTAATATAAGTTGGTGTTCTTTTATACGAGGGGCTTCAAAAGAAGTTATACAGTAAAGATTATTCCAGCATTATAACGGCTAGGAAGTAAAGTCCTAGGGCAAACAATTTTAACATTTGAGGGATTAATAGGTTATTGCTGATGCGTGTATAATCAGTTAGATACGTTTTGTGTGCATGTTTCGTTTTTTCTACACGTAAGAAAAACGTCTGACAAAGCCGCCTGCTGCCTCAGGAATTCTGGGACTTGTGGTCTTAACTTGCTTTAACCAATGCAACCACAGGTTAAACCAAATCAACAAGGACAGAAGCATTAAAACTACATATACATGTTCTCAGGAGACGAGAATCTTCAAAAGTCAGGAAAGTGGTTTCATTTCTACAGCAATTAATAATGTATCAGTATTAAATCACTATTTAATAACTATAAATTAGGAGCATTTGTCAGAATAACCGCAGGGCGATCTGTAGGTTTGAGGGTGCTCAGCTTTACAGACACATCCTCCATTCATTCAACACTGCCACGTGTCTTCTCCTGGTATGCATGAGTAAGGGAAACCTGTCGTGGCGAGAGGAAACCGTTTGATCATCTCTCTGTCTAACAGACTCTCGATCATCAGCTGAGCAGTCTGAGAGAAGCCGAGACGGACTACAAGCAGGTTAATGCCTTTCAAACCCACTTTCATTTCTCAACGGCACATTTGAAGGCAACAAGAAGTTGGAAAAAGTTGATATTTGTTTTGACTGACAGAAAATGTTAGCAGCCGTGTGGTTGTTGGAGGGGAGTTACAGAGATTGCCAGTTTGTGTGCTGTTGGATAAAGTTTTGGATAAATCATGAGTGAAGTTAATGAAAAACTTGTCGTTCATTACTGAGGAGTCACACTTGAGTTAGTCTGACTCACCAAAAGCAGACTTTTGGGACAAGCCTGCCATTCAACACCTAGTTCAGACATAAATTGTTATTATTTATTCATTAATTTAAAAAAAAAATTGAGAAATACTAACATGTTGGAGCATTTTCACCTATTTCAGAAGGAAAATGGCTGCGGCCAGAATATCTCCAACACAAACACAGTGTTGTAGAGGTTCTAGCTAAGTTAATGATAGAAACATAACGTGGATAACAAGAACGTCTAGTGTACATAGCTAGATAATGAAAAAAAAAAAAAAAAAAAGTAAGTCCTATTAAGTCTTAAAAACATATAAAAGGTGGGCCTCACAAGTATGACTTGGTCTTCCATGTGAAGAGCTGATTAAACTTATTAGCATGTAGCTAGCCCTCAAACTATCATGATCATCCAGACGAAAGCAAACTGACTCACCATGCATTTATTGGGTTTTTCTCCAGAGTGGACCCTCATGTGGATGAGCAGCTTGTAACGGGCGTTGAAGGGTTTGTGGCGTCGCACGCAGCCGGCCCAGAAACAGGAAAACTCCTCCCCTTTGCGCTGGTCGATGTGCACCTTCTCGATGTGCCTCACCAGCTCCTCCTGGCTGCTGTAGGTGGCACTGCAGTCGATCCAGTGGCACAGCTGGTCCTGTGGGTCCACTGCGGGGTCCGGGCCTCCGGGTCCATTAAGCCTTGGGAAGTGCAGTGGGGTGCTGTCCTGACCTGGGAGGGGTTGGCCCATCTGGAACACCTCCCCCTGCTGGGTGTTTACGTGAAACGGTTCCCTCTTACATGTAGAGAACTCGTCCGCAGGCTCTTGTTTTATGGGGTGGCGCTCTTCCTGTATCTTTCGTTGTAGATGAGGAGTCTTGTTGTCACCAGGTGCATCAGAAGGAGGCAAGGAAGAGGCAAAAAATAAAGATGATGAGGAGGAGGAAGACAGAGAGGAGGGTGGGGAGCCAAACGGCGGCGATGTGGCGCAGCTGGTGAGCATGTAGGATAAAGGGAGGGAGGGTTGGGGGTAACAGCTGAACCTCTGGGTGTTGTTTTTAGGTTCTGTGTTTGCTGTGGTGGCAAAGTCCTCCATCGTCTTTTCTATGTGGGATCCAGCTGTTTTACAACTGAGCAGGGAGGTGAGGTCCCGGCCCAGCGAGGACAGGGACAGGGAAGTCCTTGGAAGACAGCAAACGCCCAGACCACCTGAATGTATCGAGGACTGACAGAGGCCAACAGAAGACAGCGGCGCCTGGAGGTCTTCTGCATCCTCAAACACACTTCCAAAGCCAGGAAGAGTCAGCTGGACGTCTGGAGGCCCGAGGTCAGGGGGCCACATCCTGGCCCCCCGCTCGCTCACTTCCACCAAGAGATCCTTTCAGTAAATTGATGCTGATCTTGGAACCGTTTTAGAAATGCATTGGAGGAAAAAAACCAACATCTACAGCATCTTTCAGCCCTCAAATGTAATCAAATTAGATTCATTTTCAGCGGTTGGCATCATCTCATTCAGCATGTGTAATCTTCTGTCATTTGTTCCAAACTGCTGCGTGGTCAGTCATCTCTCGTGCTGCACTGTGGGACACAGAAACCAAACCCAGATGAGTCATCTCACAAGACAAACAATACAAAACACTTTCTGAAACATATCACATAACAGCTTCGAGAACCACTGGGGCAAAAGGTACCCAGATTCTTTACTAAGTAAATGTTCCAAAACTAAAATGTGAGATTACTCTATTAAAAGTAATTCATTCATTCAATCAAAATAAAGCAAATACACAGGATTATCAGCAAAAGTACTTATGTACTGGCTGTGTTTTTGTGTCCAAAACTCTAGAAAATATGGACTGCACCAGCAAAAAGTAATTAATTACAATTGTTGAATCCTGAAACTTACCAAGTAGTTCCATTTTACAAGATTAAATAAGTTAGTTTTGTAATATATAATGTAAACCAAGACTCAAGTGATAATTTACTTGAGTATTTTCACTGTATGTTATTGTTCCTTTTTCTTTTTGAGGGAAGGATTTGAATTTTCTTCGACGCCCTTCTCTTAAGACACAAAAGGTTTAAAAGTTCAATCCTTAAGGTTTAGTACTTGTAAATGTACATAATGTATTCCATCATGTCACTTAGGACTTTTTTTTTTATTGCAATGTTGCAAAGCTGTGACTAAGCCTCTGTGACAGCCTGCCATGCCAACTGAAGGGCTGAAACATAAAACCCAAAAATGTGTCACACGCCAGGAGTCATCCCCTCATTTCCAGCCATCGCCAACTCTGCGTTCAGTCGTTAACAACTAATGGACCAAAGTGACCAGCAGAAAAGGTCCCAGATGAAGTAAAACCAAAACAAACACTGTGTCCGTCCTTCTTGTCAACAGGCTTCAATCAAACGGCTCCGAGTGCGACGCTGCAGCGAGTGTATATTTGGTTTCCTTTGAGCTGCTCTAACAGTCGGGGCTGATTCATTTCTGCAGGCATTAAGGCCACCCTTGCAGCAAACAGCCAGACGTTGTGTGGCAGCAGATTGCCTGGAACCTGGTCCAGATGCTTGTTAACAGTGGACGAGTAATGGACCACATCTCTCTGCGAGCTAGTCCTGCAGGACGGGGAGGCTGGAAAATAGTGGGTCAAAGAGAAGTTCCCCCACCCATGTCACAAATACAGTAGCTCTACTGTGCAACAGTCCTTGAGTGTTTATTAGAAAAGACTTCATTTCCACTGTTTTCTGCCATCTGCCAGATATTGATTAATTTAAAAACAGGAGCCCCGCCATGTGTAATTAGTCATCGGAAAGATTCAATGGGACGGTTATTTTACAAGCCAGAAACCGACACAGCAAAGATGATGAGTAAGTTCACTTCTGTAGTTATATTAGCTGACGAAGGAGTCACTAAGTGTAGGTTCATGCCCAAAGTTTCCTGGTATAGTCTGGTTTACAGTTTTATGATTCTTCCCGTAAATCGCTGGAGTTCCCCCCCCACCAGAGACATGTAGCAGGGCAGTCATGGGAACTGTGGTTGAATCTTAATTAGAGAGGCTGTGATGCGTCTGTGTGTCAACAAGTTGAAGAGGATTAATGATCCTTGTGCAGCAGAAGCACTTTGGTATGTTTGAAACATGATAATTGTAACCTAGTACCTGCTGGGTTAAAGAGATAAAACCAACATTACAGAGTTGAAGGCAAACTGTGGGATTTTTGGATGCAAACAAAGCATAAGATTTACAACAACTTCAGAGTATACATCTGGCAAATCATCATTTTAATAGGTGTTTTGTGATTTATGGCAGAGTGGATGTTTACATGACTTCTGGTTTGATGCTAAAAAAAAAAAAAAGAAGACCAGAGTGAAATCAGGCAGTAAATATAGCAAAAGGAGGCTTTATTTTAGCAGTTGTCTGTTCACAAGGGACTTTGGTGCTAATCCAGAAAGAAGACTCAGACAGTAAAACTAAGAAAAGTGTCCCACAAAGCCTCAACTGAGCCAGCAAACTTTATAAAATAGCAGCCTCATCTCATGTGGTGTCTTAAAGACTCACTTGCTGAGGTTAGCTAAACACAGCTGTGGCATTTCAGGACAAGCAAATGTGTACTTGTCTCAACAATAAGCACTTTGGTTCTCGAATTACAAACTTTTTTTGTGCTTTTTGGTTTAGGTCAAACATGGGAAAAAGATCCTTATTGATGTGAGAGATGTGAACACAGAGAGTAAACAAAATCCAGCATCCTAATCCTGCGCTTCTTTAAATGAGCCGTGATGGTTTTACCGAGGCGTCAGAGTGGATGATGAAGATTTGTGATGTAAAACTGAGTCCTGCAGCTGAATTTCATCAAAAAAAAGGAAAATATGTAGATAAATCTGCATCTTTATATATTTCCTTTATAGAGAAGGAGGAAACACAAGATCTAACTGTTCATTTTAAGCAGATTTTGTCAGATGAATGTGAACGCCACCAAAAAACAAACAAAAAAACAAAATTTTTTGACCTTGAAATTGTACTTAAATACAGTACTTAAGTAAATGTACTTTGTTACATTCCACCATCGCAAACAATAATATAATAATGTGGCATGAAAAGTAAGTGATGTGTTTACAGCTTGTTCTGCTGTCCCCAAGTGGCCAAAAAAAAAAAACCCAAAAAAACAGCAGCAACAACAAAAAATGGTGCTTTAATGCAAAGTGTCTTTAAAATTCAGTCATATACAGACTTTAAAGAGATTAACCTTAGAGAAACACTGAAACAGCATTACATATTAGCATAGGCTATAAAGCCATCACATGTGGTATTAGTCCTTTAAAATTAACATTAGAGAAATAAACAAGTTCAATTATTTAAAAAAAGATTAATCTAGCTACTTTGCATGTAGGTGGTGTTACTCAGTCTTGACTGAAGTGAATCTCGTGTTTCTTTGTTTGCATCCATGAGTGGACAGTTTGCTTTTTTATGCAGGAAGTTACCATCATATCACCAACAATCACAGGATCACTGACACATATGGAATTAACATCATGTGCTTCCAGGTACTGATTTGCAATCCTGACATCGCTTTTTATTACATTTCTATATAAATCACGAGATTTTATGTGTTTGAGAGGGAAAATAAGTGTTGTAAATCTTCATTCCTGGATTTAAAGAAATACATGGGGACACATTTTGTGAGTAGAAATACCCACAGGTGCAGTATATTTCAGGTTCGGACAATATGTTTGCAAGAGAACAAACTCTCATAAATGTAGCTGGCTGGCCATTAAAGAAAACATGTGAATTACGTAACTCGTTTCACAACTGTCGCCTGTGTTTTTATAAACGACATGAGAGGCTGGTATCCCGGCAACAGAGAAAGTTGGCTGCAGGGCGAGAGTTTACACTTCTCTAAATAATTTGTGCCTCAGGGCCTCCATTTTCAAAATAGGTTAATCCTGTGAAACCAATTTTGTGGGCTATGAGTGTGCTAATAAATCATAATGTACTCTACTTTCTGGTCATTAACCTTTATTTATCCAGAGGAAATTGGGTGAGCGTAGCCGCCTGCTTTACATTCTTACACTTACTCACATTCACACCTTGGAAACTTACAAAAAGACTAGTTTTCTACAGCGTGCAGGCAGAGATTAAAAGAGGCAGGACAGCATTACTTGTTCATTTTCCCCCAGCCACAAATTCTCAAACATTACAGGGAAAAAACACATGCACCAGCACCTCTCAACACTTTTGTGCAACAGCTGCTTCCCTCAAACTTCCAAACTCTTCAGAAATGGATCCTTACATATCAGGCAACAGGACCTGAGCAGCCACCTCATGTCTCCAACCAGCATTTGTAAAAAGTGTAAAATAAATAATAATAAATAATAATTAAAAATAATAATAAAATACCTTATATTATTAAAAATATACTTTACTTCAGACTAAAGCTGAGTGGATGTATAAGCATGGTAAATATTGTAAGATATGATCATAAAAAGGAAAAGAAGAAAATTATATATGTTTAAATATATATATATATCATTTAAAAACATTTAAATTCAGGCAATTCATTAAAAGCATTAGCCTTGTATAAAATAAGGATATATGGAAAAAAAAAGACAAAAAAAATGCAAGTAAGTAATGCCAAAATATTTTTCTACAAAAATCAGTTGTATTGAATTGACTGTGTTTCACCTGTAGTTTTGCCCAGACAGGAATATTCATCTTCTAACTAATTTCATGCCATAAAATGAACGTACCCACATCAAATGGCTGTTACAGTCCTGCTTATGTTCTCACTCTCCCACCACTTCAGGAAGAGCTTTTTTATTGCAACTGGTAGGAAATGACTGCACTTTCTGATCGCCACCCAGTTTGTTCACCTCATCTTTATGAAAAGACGCAGCTGCAAAAGTGTAAATCTTACTTTTATGACAAAACTCAAAAGTCAAGGAAGTAATGCAAACAAATAAATAAATGAAATCTCTGCAGATCAAACACGTTGCAGAGTTGGGAGAACAATCCCACCTGCTGTGGGACGAACAGCTGGAATTTCTGTTGGAACTTTTGGGGTCCTGTTAGGTCTGACCACTATAAAATATGCAGGAGTTTGGATGTCCAAAAAACATGCTGTACTTTGTATTCAACTCATGTAACATCTGTGAAAAAAGGTTCTGTTTTTGTTGTGTCTTTGAACATTTTAGAAAATTTTACAGCAATATGAGCTGTCAAACTGCTTCAGCTGAGAAACTTAAACAAGAGGATCATGAGGTGGAGTCTCCCGAAACATTTATTTATACTGAGGGAAGAGGCCCAACCTGGAGCTGCTGACCTGACACTCAGAGCTGGGGAGCAGCTTAAAAACCCAGACTGTTGATTAGAGGCGAACGATACCTTTTACCCCAGGAAAAAGAAAACTGGACTGAGTACAGAGGCATTCTTGAGAGTGATACTGAGAACGGCTCTAGACTTTAAAGAAAGGACACATTAATCGAATTACCTGTGAGGGTAACTTTCATAAATAGGTATTCTGTAAACGAGAAGGAGGCAGAAACCACGTAAGTAGGTAAAACACCTTGTAAAGTAAAGTACGGTCACACCGATGTCCAGGTGTACAAGAAGTCCAAAGACATCGCAGTCACTGATGAGTGACACACGGCTGCAGGTTTCCGTCTCACTTCTGAACACGACCGCTCACATGTGCCAGTCTGAATCCTGCAGCCAAGTCTACAGAAAAAGGTGATGATGACGAATTTTCCAGAAATTTCAAGACATGCCAAGTACAAATCCCCGCAGTGATCAGAAACGGCAGCAGGACCGTGGCAAAACGAAACGCTGATGCCAATGCCACTAAGTCATGTCTACATTTCGAGGCTTTGCTCAAAGTCCAGGTGACAAAAACACTGATGACGATGGAAACACAGCTTAAAAATGAAGTGAGGAATGTAAAACCACCGCTAGACCCCAACAGAGGAGGTGATTACTCTTCCATCTCCGGGAATATCTATACTCCAGCTGCAAGAGGGAGACATGATGCAGGAGGGAGAGACACAAGGTATTTCTTTACAGTAATTCCCTGTGAAGATTAAGCCAAAAATAGTCATTTGTGATGATCGTTTCTTTTTTTATTTTTTAACATCTGGATTAGAAACTTAATGTTCTCATTTCACCTGAACTCTACTATACTGTCTCTCAACATGATCACTTATCGTCCACTAGAAGTGTGTGGTTGTGTCTGTATCAGCACAAACCTCGGCCTGTGTCTGGATTTTCTCTTTTCTTTTCACTGCGTTCAGGAAGTTTCTGAGTTTCAGCCTTTTGGGTGTTAAGCCCCAGCCACAGCCTGCAGGTATAAGACCTGGACTTTATATAAAAACATAGTGACCATGTATAGTAAATGCGTGCTATGTATAGTAAACACGGTGCTAAAAAGACCCCAACACAAATAATGCAAAGCCAAAAACTCAAAGTGGACAAAGCTCATTAAGAAACGAGGCTAAATCTGGGGTCGGCTCTCTCACACACACACAATGCACAACGTACAATTTCTGCATCAACATTATGATGTATGCTGGTATATTAGCTGCATCACACAACATGCAATGTCGAGTAAGGCAACTTAACTCAGACAAGTCATGCTACAAGTTTTTAGCTGCTTAATAACTTGCAGAGACAGTTCTTATTTTCTGTGAATATTCCAGTGGATCCCATTAATTATCTACAGGTCAGCCCCACACAGTCTCATAATGAACCAGAACATTTCTTCACTTTAACAGTTTGGGTCTGTGCAGTCCTCTGTGGGGATCAACTCAGCGGCTTGGAAACAACTGCTTGAAGTGGGAAGACCTTATGGGAGCTCTCTGAGCCTGTGTCATCATCATTTATATCTATACATACACAACCAATGTGTTTAGGATTAAATTGTTTACAAGAACACAAAGCTCTTAGTAGATCTGTATTTATTTTGCTCTCAATGTGTAACAAATTGGAAAACACTCAGGGCGAGCCTCCCTCTGGACCCCTAGAGGGTAAAAAAATGCTGTAGGCTACTTTTTAATATTGCAATTTGCATTTTAGGAAAACAAAAATCCAATGAGTTTTTATTAATACCGTGCAGCCCTGCTGGTGAGTACTGCAGTTAGGGAGTGACACTTCTGCCAGCTGCTTTTAAAAGTAAAAAATATAGGTATTTATATATGGGATTTGCGGTCTGATATTAGTTTGTACATTTTGTGGTGCTGTCCATTTCAATGCATTGACAATTCTGGAAACATGAACACATCCAAGCATTTAAACAGTTGCCCTCAAACATATTTGACCTCAAGTAATGAACAGGATCTTTGCAGCCACTCTGTGCTGAAGACTTTGCAAAACTCACACAGTGTCTACACTGGTAAGAAATCTCACTTATTTTGATAAATGTGATCATATGTATCATTAACGTGCAAACACTCCCAGTTCCACAATACTCCAGGCTACTTTGTTTCGTTCTGGTTGTAGCCAGAAAAAAAATTCTTTGGCACTTAGCAGATTTGGAGAGGCAGTTTGGGTCAAAGTAAACTCAGTGGGAGCAGGTGAATAACACAGGCTCATGTTGCACAAAATAAGAACGTGTTATTGGATCAGAATTCATGCATGTCACCTTAGCAAGAGGCTTCGGTTGCTGTTAACTCTAGACGCAGTGATCCTCCCGGGGCTCTTTTTCTATGCTGAGACACATAATAGTCCAAATAGCTCTTCAAGAAATGTGAAATGTACTGTATCTCCAAGATAACAGCAAAATGTTTTCTTACCGTTGGATATTCTTCCTTTATTTTTTCCCATATCTGCATTTTCTACTTTTTATGCAACTTGTTAAAAGTCTTCATCCGTTACCTAGTCATTGTTTATGGGTGCATTTAAACAGGAAGTCATTTAATACTCAGATACTGTGCCTGAGCACAACTGAAATACTTGAATTTTTGCTACTTTAGAGTATGCTATATCCTACTGTACTACATTTCAGAGAGGAATAGTGTACTATATATATTATAACAAAACAGTGTTTTAAACAAATCATAAGTATGTGAAGTGGTCGTTTATCTTCAACTCAACCAACTACAAAAATAACATGCTGCATACATAAAAATGCATTAGAAATAGCAAGCCCATTCTATATTTTCTAAAAATAAAAGAAATGGAGCCATTCTGTGTAATGAATAGTTCTATTTTAATATGTTTCACTACTTTTACTCTTTATATTTAAGTACTACGGAGCCCATGAAAGAGTCACAATGGAAACACTGTGTTGCATTACGTTTTGCTAGTGCCTTGGGTCCGTCCTCTTATACCACACTGCCAGTTTAAACCCTAACTGTGCAAGATGTAACCACTCTCCTGCAATCCTCTACACATGTTTCAGTGCTGCCCATCTCTTGCTGGTTTCTGGAAAAAACATTTGAACACACTCTCAAAAATAAGTGGCACACGGATCAGACCAAACCTTTTTATTGCATTATTTGGGGTTTCCTCATCCAAATTACAACTGACCAAAACCAATAAGGATGTAAATTGCCTTTGTCACTTTCTTGGACGGGTGATGAATTTTGCTTAGATGGAAATCCTGTGCACCACGCTCCCATGCTCTTTGGATTGAAGTTATTTTAAACTAAGAAGAAAAAAAAAACACACCAAAAGGGCCTAAAAGCAAATGTGCCATGTTGGGCGCGCAATTTGTTATTTTTTGTCATTTCTTTTTCTGTCTCTTTTTTTTTATGTTGAGCGACTACACTTCACTACAGTGAGTTTTTTTCCTAACTTTATTTTTCTTTTTAACCCCATTTTGGTTACAATATTAGCTTTCTTATGATGTTGGTAAATGTTGGTTTCATTACAAATTTAACAGCCAAAGATTAAAAAACAATCATAAATGGCAAGTGCATATGAAAATATTCTGCAGATACTACAGAAAGGAAAGCTATAATTATATATAATAGGCTTTTATTACTCATTACTCCATGCAAACGGGTGATCTCCAGCAGCACCGACTGTGAGCTGCTCTGTCTGGCTCTGATGGTTGGAGCTGTGGCTGCAGTTGTGGTTGTATCCGTGGTGGTTTGGTTACAGTAGCCGCACTATGAGTACTTTCTACAATTCCAACTAATATTAAACAAGAAAGAACCTTTATGGCACACAGGATCTGAACCTGCAGAGCTTTTATCAGGTGTGACATTCAGAGTGTGTCACCAGTCGACCACAGGGGTTCAGGGTTCAGTGGGTCCAATACAGCCAGCACAAGCAATGCACACACACACACACACACACACACACACACACACACACACACACACACACACACACACACACACACACTCTCTCTC
>JAOWBC010000115.1:1840871-1859065 GCA_028566105.1 Hypoplectrus providencianus | reverse complement strand
ACACACACACACACACACACACACACACACACACACACACACACACACACACACACACACACACACAATCTCTGCATGTCATTTGTGTGGCAAATCTTCATCACATTTTGAGTTTAACAACAAGCTAGGCCTCTCCTCCTCATGACTGGTGGCTTTACTCCAGTGGCTCCTTTGTTTTTCATAAAGCAAGTTTTAGTATATACACACAGATCATCATATTTTACATGCGTATAAATGAAAACAAGTGCATTTTTTTATCATAAAAACTGGCTTTTTTTAAATATATATTTACTGAATTGCACTGAAACAAACAACTTTTTTAAATTAGGACAGTCTACATGCATTTTGGAAAGGATTTGTTTATATTTTGGCACATTTCTGACAGGGATGTTGAAGTGAAGAGTCCAGCATCTGTCATTTTGTTATCAGAGAAACTACAGGGCGCCACCGTCATACTGCCATCAGTCTGCTGCAGTAACATAAACATTCAGGCATCGGCCCACACCGGACCACTGGCCTACGTCAAACTACAAATGCCACCAGGGTTAACAGCTTTTGTGGGGGAAACACAGTGTGCCACAGCCATAACCATAACAAGCAAAGCACAGCCACAAACACAGCAACAGCAGTGACCAAAACCATTTCATCCCATGGCTGTAATCAGAATCACAGCTACAGCCTGTCAAATCAGCCTTTACAGTAACCAATTATGTTCAATATTTATCAGAGCTAAGCTAACCAGCTGGGGGCTGAAGCTTCATATTTATCATAAAGACGATGTGCTATCAATCTTTCAACAAGAAAGAAAGCAAATAAATGTACTTTTCTAAAATGTCCAACCTTCAGTTTCAAATAAAGGAGTAATTACACAATCATGTGCTGCAACTTTTACGCGAGCAAATGATCTGAAAACATCCTCCACCACCAGTACGTTGTAAATATCACCACTGCAGGGAAAGTGCAGGAAATTACTTATGAGTGCCGGAAATGTGAATATGTTTCAGTTGTTTTCTTAGGTTGGTGTTAAAACAGGTCTGTCACGTTCTGTGTGTGCATCAGCAAAAGTGCTTTTCATAACAAAATCCCATTTCCTTTACACACAAGTGAGTTTTTGTTTCTTTATTTCTAAACTCGGTGCCAGGAGGAGGTTGTGGATCTCTCCTTCCTCCTCCATCATCTCTCACCTATCCGTCTCCTCCTGGCAGATCTAAACATTTACAAGCAGGTGTGGATCTGTGAGAAACTTTGACTGAGCGCAGATGGCAGGAAATTCCAGTGAAATGACAGTGGTTCGGTCCAAACCACAAGACAGTGTGAGCAGAGCCCGTGAACCAGATACAGCGCGGCCAGTAAGAGCGCCTATGGACTGGACTTGGACTCTGCAGCCTGCCAGCGTCTTGAAATAGGAGCAGCTTCACGAGACGTCTGTTAAAACTCTTCTGCAACGGACTGGGTCTCGTGTGGTGGGTACTGACTGACTCCATCGTGTCTTTCAAAACAAATTTGGGTGGTATTTGGACTGTGAAACCTTGTGAAAATAGATTGTGTTTTGCATTTAGCGGTTTTTATAGAGCTACATTTGGTGAAACATCAGTGTTTCTGCCAGTAGATCAGGCAGGACTATATCAAGCAATACTTTCCAGCTCTTCCTGCAGCACTCCTCCATATGATGTCATGGGAGAGTTAATTTTACACAACCAGCAGACAGGAGTGTGAAATGAGGGGAATAGTGCCGCTGAATACCTAGAAGATAGGAATTTATGTTTTTTTATGTTTAATTTAGAAATTCTACATTATTAGCTTGACAAAATAAACTTTCACTGATGGCTGAATATAGTTTTCATGAGCCTCTCAGGGCTCTTCACCCCCTCTGGATGGTTTAGTCCACAACTAGCGCTGATTGAAGCAAACATTCATCATTAAAATACAAGTAAAGTAAGACTAGAGACATAAATAATCAGAGGAAAAGCAGCTGCTAACAGAAACTTCCAGCAGTCTCAGAGTGACTTAATGCGATAGTTCAGATCTATTTAAACAGGGTTGCATGAGGTACTCGTCCAGACTCAGTGTGTTACCTACAGTAGACTGTTCACCACTTGGCCTTGCCTTCAGAAGGTTTAAGAGGAAACTAAAGCCTTCAGCTTGCTGTCATCAAAGCTACAGACTCTATAGACAATAACAGTCATTTAACATTTGAGAACATGAGAGTTGCTGGTCTGTTTCTGCCTTAATAAATTATTTTCTTAGTTAATTAACTTTTCTAACCCTTGGTGAATTAGAATAAACCCTTTCAAACACCAAAGTCAAACTATTTTCAACCTGATACTCCTTATTCTGCAAGGGTAAATTAGCATTATTAATAGTCTTTATAGTCTGGTGGCTTTGAAAAAAAAAATCACAAAGCCTCAGTTCCCAGTCTGACAGGGCTGTGTGATGGCAAGGTTAAGCTGTGAAAATTGGCTTGATAAACTATTTTTACATGGCCAAAAATACTTTTTTGCTGCTTCCCCCATCCACTGCAGTACAGCTTAGCTTATGCGTGAGTCCTCCTGCCTGCTAAAACAGGCAGGACACTGACGGCCATCTAGTGAAGGTTATTCATTGAGTATGGACGGGTTCTTCATAAAACCCACTTCAAAAAGTCAGATTGGATCTTTTCCTTTAATATTGATATGTAGCATAGCTAACAAACTAATCATGACCTTGCTCCTGAAAACAGGACGGATGTTAAGGATGTTAAGACACGTTCTTGCATTGCATTATAAAAACTACTGATTAAACTATGAAGCCCTATAGATGCCAGTGTTTCCTTGCTGATTAGTCATTTGTGCATTTGAGACAATAGATGCATTGAAAAGGGGACGGGGCCCACTGAGGCTGCATATATGAGGCCCTAATTTTTGTGCCAGACCACTGCAAGCAGATAACAATAGCCTTCTAAAAAAGGACAGTGAAAGTTTTGGAGTCATGTTGCAAATACATCTGGGATTAGAGGGAATGAAGTTGAGAGAGTGCAGAAAAGAAAAAGAAGCTTATCAAATTACTCCAAAGTAAATTAATGCCGTAAAAATACATTTGTTCCAGGTTAAGATTGCAACTTTACAACATGTATTCCTGCCAAACAACAATTTGTCCGTCTAAGCATCACTGAAAACCTGCACTTTAGTTCCTATGAAACATTTCTTTCCTGTGTTTTCAGCAGGGCCTCTCGATTCTTTGTAACACTCCGTTTAAAAAAAATGTTTTCACACTAAAACTTTACATGTAAATTTGTATTTCCCTTGGGAGTGGATGAAGCTAGAACAGCTATGTGTAAGCCTGCTTCGCCAAATCTGTGAGGCGTCATTAATCTTGACATCTCTTTAATTTAACTGCTCTATTTGTTATGCTTGTATGTTGGTTTTAGGTAGCTCCCAGTCAAAATATTTAAACTTTATTGCAACAACTCCCTGCACATGGTCCTCTCTTTAGTATACACATCCCAACATTAAGTCCTGCAAAAACAGTACATCATGTTGCTACTGGCTCCATGATCTGTGCCTTTAATTTTACATAATAATATTCTAATTTATGAGAATATTCCTCTTATTATTAACCAGTATGTACGCTATAATAGTTTTCTGCTGCTGCTGCACTGATTTAATCAAACTCTTCTTGCTTAAGTGCTGCTGCAACTCTGACCTCCCACTGAAGACCTCATGGGAAATAAACGAATTACCTTTATTGTATTACCTTTTATAAAAGCCCTGTGTCTTCCTCTACAAAACAACAAAACTCCATAAAGCAGGATGAAAAGGATGTCAAACTGACTGACTTGTTGGTGAACATAGTGAAGGATTTAGCAGCTAAAGAGACTGATATTGCCCTCAGGAGTTGGTGGAACCAAGCCAGTATTAAAACGGGAGAGAATATTAGGTTTAGATTCATCTGGTGGCCTTAAACACAGCTCCAAATGAACGCTGGTGTTGTTCCATTTCCGGAGAATGTTTAAATAGACAGCTGATTTCTACCAAATTCACCATCAACTTAATAAAGTCATACTAAATCAGATATGTGTATTTCAAGCTTATTCCCAGTCCCCAAGTACCCAAATAGCTATAAACACTCCTTTAAAATAGAGTAAAAGAGCTAAAAGGCTTTTACAGCATAGGATTTACATTCATTATCTATGAATTGCAAAATGAAAGAAAAAATAAACAACCACAACCTGCCAAAAGTTATGAAGTGTTGCTGATGAATCTAATCTCATCTATCGAATCTATTTGCAGTTTCAGTGTCACACGTTTATATTCCCAGATTGACCGAACATAATGGGATACTTTTACACTTCCCACAAATATTTTGCTGCTCGTACTTTTAAATGCAGTTTTTTAACTTAATGTAATCCTCTAACAGGGATCTGGACACTTCTCATAGCACTGTGCAAAACTCATTCAACCAGGGAGGACAAAGGGTTTGCCTGCAACTAAATATGGCATCAAACCAAAGAGGCTACACACACTCAGATGCAAAACACACGCACATCTCTTTAATACATTTGTTTTCTATTCGAGTGTTGTGAGAATAACCCCAAGCAAGAATCTGGAGTTTATAATCATCATGTAGAGATAAACTACCCTCCATGTATTAACTGGAACTTCTATAATCCCACTAATTCACTGGACTGTGCTTAGAAGAAAAGTTCTGGGACTTGAAATAATTTACCAAGTAAACATGATTTAAAAAGACACTGGCCTGCAGTTAATACACACCAGAAACAATGTTGAAACTGTTACCTCTGATACTCGCAGCGGCTCCTATTACCCAGCTGTGTCACCCTTGGGTGTTGCAAAATAGCACGCACCTCTATGCCAGGAATAATATTTCTGAAGCGAACCAAGAATGAGCTCTGCTTGTAGGGTAATCACTGTTAATGTCCGTGAAAGGTATGTAGGAAACCGGACAGCTGAGAAAAACAAGTGACGAAGCATTTCATCAGCGCGCGGTGAACACAGGCTCTGCTGTCATGAAACAGCAGCTCGCACTAGCATGAGATCGGATGTGACAAATTCAGACTGCAGGCGGTTTTTTTCTTGGTAACAAATATTTATGTAAGAGAGAGCAAATTTGTTTCTTGCCTAACGCTAATACGTCCCACATGATCGGAGTCTCTCGGTGACTTTGAACTCTTAATTAAATACATTAGGTCATCTCGTCCTACGTAATGTAAACACAAGTATTAAAGGTGTATTAGTCAGTAAGCTGTGACTTTAAATGACCTCTACAGGCCACCAGAGGGAATTACAGTCATAACGCGTTCCTCCAAATGTTGCTTAAATGTTAATCCAATTTAGCGAAAGTCAACAAACTGAAATTTGGATCAACAGGTGTTTGCATCAGCTGTTCTGACACTAGTTGTTAGCAGAGGGTGTAACAGATGACACAATCAAAAGAAATCCAGTGACACAACTTTTCACATCTTTTCAGAGCTTAATTTGTTTCTTATACGTGTGGTGTTTTTAATTTTCTGCCACATGTGGTTTTTGGTGTGGAGGTTTAGGACAAGATTAAATAATATTAAATGTCATTTTACCGTTTTATAATTTGTTTTGAATATAGAGACAACAAACTGCAGTTTAGCATCTAACCTGCAAAGTCCAGAATGACAGATAGAATAGCTTACTATCTTGCAAATATTTTTTAAAAATAAGATCAATAGATCCCTTATCCAAACACACAATTTTGCACGCATGTCAGTTGCAGAATGAGTCCGAAGAAAACAAGAAAAATCCCATGAAAATGTTTCTTTTTGATAGCTAGTTTTCTTCATGACCAAAGTGTTCTTATTGGCGGTCCATTTATTTTGCATGCACTTGCGTTATCATTGTTTGTATATAAATAATTGTAAATCCACGCAAAAACAGTGATAGAAGAAGTAATCAAATCCTTAGTAAATTCCTGAATTAAAAGTGACTTTCAGTAGATGTTTTGTAGATTTCTGTTCTCTCATCAAGTGGGGTAACACCATAGTGATTGAGCCTTTGGCCCTTTAAATTTGAAGTGTTACGAACTGGGTGTCTGTTGCGACATTTCGTGAAAAAAAAGCAGCTGTTTTCCATTAGCAAGCAGCAGTTGGTCCACCAGAGAGGGAAGGCGGAGCTAAGTTGACAGGGTAAAAAAATGATTTAATGGTGCAGTTCTTCAAGACTAATGTTGCCAAATGTTATCTGTCAGAATGGATCAAATTGTGATCGTGAAATGAGTCATGTTGCGGGGGTTGTTATGCTAATGCTCAAAAAATGTATCAGCTGATTTACAGATGTCTCGGGGAAAGCCATTTTTCAATTTTGCTTAGTTGCACCTCACTATAGTTTAGGTTTTTTTTATTTCCTGTGATTTTTTATTATTATTTTTGATGCATTTTTCATGCTTTATTGGATAGTGACAGACAGAGGTGATGACATGCAGCAAAGGGTCCCAGTGTTGGATCTGAACCTTTGTCTGCCACGGCAAGGACTCAGCCTTAATGGTCTGTGCTCTACCAGTGTGAGCCACTGGAGTCGCTCACCTCCTCTTGGATGCTTTTTTATGATCTGACACCTGGTTGCCGTGTCACTTCAAACCTTACACTCACTAGCTGAGAGTAACACTGTCAGTGCCTCAGGGTAACACCCAGACCACACTTCTTTTAAGCCAGACGTGATGATTGAGAGGGTTTATTTTTGAATTATCTGTGTTTTTTTTTTTAGGAAAATCCTGCTTACTGTAGCTTTAAATGGAGGCCTGTTATACTGACATAAAGCAAGAAGTGAAGAAGAACTTTTCACTTCAGACAAGTATGAAAACATTTTTTTTATATTAACATGTTTTTCCCAAATTGTCTGTGTTTGGCAGAGGTTTCAAAGGCGCAAATTAGAAATTAAAGAGGTCATGGGTCATTAGTGATCACATCAAAGGTCCAACACATGCAAACACTGAGGGGAAGAGGACAAAAAAGTGGCACTAAAAATACATTTGTGACTCTTTGGTAAAAATAACTGTAATCTAATATCTTTTCCTAAAGTTGTTACAAATCGTTTGATGATGAAGATCGTTATGATAAAAGCTTGTAAATGGACCTTGAGGTAAGATCCTTTTTTTCGATTTCCATTCTCAGGTTCACTTGTGAAATTTCATCTAACAGCTTTTAATCAAGGTCAACTAACTCGTCACAGAGTCTTCAGAAGATGTAAGGACTGAAATTACGTTCCTCTCGCTTTAAAAAATGTCTAAATTACATTTTATTCATATTGTGAAGAAATCTGGTACTCTGTCTAATTCCCTCTCCAAGTTCCCTGGACACTTTATCACACATTAAAAGGCAGAGGTGTCATTCTGTGACTTAATTTAATTGCACCGTATTGAATTATGATGTGCTTTGATCTGCCAGATTTTCAATTTCCTGGCCTTCATCTTCAGCTTCAATTGGTTTTGGTTTTCATGAACCCTAATTCTGGCTGTCAGTCTATCCACTTGTGGACTTTTGAATCACTGAAGGGGTTGACAAGCATTTTTTTCCCCTCTGAGCCATGGGTCTGTTTATCATATTTTTTTAGTTTAAATTTATATCTATATGTCCATATTTCTATTTCTAAACATTTCTTTTTACTTCAGACTTGTTGCATTTGTATGTTATGTCGTTGAATGATTAGTAAAGCCAGCTATAAAAAAGTTTTTGTAGTTTTATGTACTTATTTTTCTTTACTTATTAACTATAATAAAAGCATGGGATTAATGAAAGTCATTCTGATTCAGAGTTTTTGTCCTGTAAGAACTCATAAGAAGAATGAAATTAAAGCTTTGCTCTCCTGATCCATGTGTCCTTATCTCACCCATTGTTTTGTGTTGTTTTCTTTTGGCACACAACAGCTGCCAGTTCACTAAAGTGATTTTAAATGAATGAGAAGTAACTTCACAACTCTCTTGAAGAATCAATGGACTCTGTTTCGGGGGGTTCGTTTTGAAACAGTTGTTTACATTTTGAAAAGTCAGCACTAAATTCGAAATGCTTTTGTTATTTTCGTCCCCTGGTGTGAAATCAAGGCGAACATACACTGCCAGTGCAAACAAATATTTTTGGGGGGCGAAACAAATCTTGGCTCCAGCTCGCAGCACCATGCTCCATGTGAGCACTTGAACAAACAATCTGAGCATCTGGTGAAATAATCGCCGTGTATTGATCAACAGCCCGATCACCCCCAAAAGGCATAATAAGGTAATTATACTACTTTACGGAAGGGCACAAATCTTGTTCATGACCCCTCTTTAATTGCCTCATATATAAGATTAAATGAGGTAAATGAGATTAATAGTGACTCAGCACTTACTCCACACACCTCTGTGCAGAGGGAGCACTGGCAGAGGCCTGCGAGTATAAACCATGACTCCCCAGCACAAGCTCCATGTCAGTGATACCATGAGACTAATGATTAAAACAAGCCTCCTCATCTGTTTGGCTTCCAGAAAAGCCAGATTTCCACCCCCTGCGCAGCACTTTTCATTCCAGCAACATTACATAAATCGTGCGCTGCAGAGGAGTGGAAAGGAAGAGTCCCATAAGTAATAAGAGGGGAAAAAATATCACATTTGGGTAAGAGTTCACTACAGTATAGAGCTGAATATCTATTAATTGCCTTCCTGAAAATCCTGGTTGCACAATCAAAACAAGTTATTGTGTAATCCACCATACAGAGGTACAATTAGATCTGATGATAACATTTCCTAACACAATGTACAACGATTTCCTCTATTTAGAGAAGATTTTCCTCGTTTATCACAAACTCCTGACATGTTAGTTGTTGTAAAAACTGTTGCAAAAGCACCAAACAATGGCTCGTGTGCCAGCTGGAGTCATTTGAGTGTTTAGAGACAGATGCCAATGTTGCTTAATGTTTTAATTGTTTCCATCATGCTCGTTATAAAAAGAGAAAAACAGTCATTTTAATAATTTAATAACTGAACGTTAAAACAATTTCCAAAAGCTTAAACACAACATAAATAAACAAACCATGTGTTAACCTCTTCGTTGTCTCTAGAAGTCTTTAAACTCTACACATGTAGAAGTCCAGTGAGGAAACATTGAGAGCGCTTACCGTGTTGCGTCCCGTCATAGTTCACAGCTTGTCAGTAGGTCTGTGCCTCGCGCTGTCTGCACGCGGTTTGTTCTTCCCCCTGTCACAGCAGCGCTCTCCGCTCCGCGAGCCCAGTCTGCAGCTGCGTGCGCACACACGCACGTACGTACGCACGAGCAAACTTTTTTTTTCGAGTCGTAATAAACACAAGATGTGATGCAGCCAATTAAATTTACTTAACGTGCGTTTCTGTGGTACTTAAAGCTAGTTTTAAAAATATCTTTATTTATCTGAGGACTTATAAAGCTCACTTAAAATATTATTTTGCTCCCCTATCAACCTCTCTCTCACTTCAACCTTACCTTTGAATGTCTTTGTAGTTATTAAAATGCTTTAAGTGTATAAGGGGTAACAACACTACGACAGTAAGAAATTTTTACAACATATCAACATATATTTGGCTTACAGAAACACACACTGCCAACATGTATTTTCAGTAGGCAGTCACTTGGGGCAGAGAAAGTTTAATCTGAGTGTCATCTGACCAAGAGTGAATCTCAGATTTCTCTAAATGTATGAAAAAAAGACTATAAGTCACATGAGACGTACATCTTCCAAACCAACATAGAATTATGTATTGTAATTATTATTTCCATTTGTATCCCTATAATTTTGTAGCCTATACAGAGTGATTGTGGTGCAGTATTACTGACCATATTCTGGCTTTGGGCTTGCAGGATTTCTTACATTATCTGCTACACTAACTAAGGTGAAGTAAACTCCCTGTCTCTCCCACATGTGTACCAATCACATCAAAACTGGGACATGCTGTATGACAGCCTGTCAAACATCTGGCCCATCCTCTCACTGTCAGGACTGACATAAATACACAAAGGAGGCACAGAAACCTTTTATCTGTGTATCTGATTACACAGTGAAACTGCAAGTCAGAGTTGTATTACTGATTCCCGGGATGATGCACGAAGCTGTAAACAAGTCCTCTGGGACTGCAATCAAAACGGAACCAGATGGGTGAAAACAATTCACAAAAGAACATATTCTCCGTGAAAAATTGGGACATTGTAGGGGTTTCTTCTCCTAACTAGATACAGAAAACAGCTGGTTTTGGTCTTTTTCTGCTTTATATTCTGTCTTTCTCTCTTCCTGCTCAGGTGCAATAAAAGCATTCTAAATATTAACAGATCTCTTCTCACTGTAGATATTTGACTTTTCAGAGCAGGAAAAGCCCAGGTGTTACTAATATTATGGTTCTGTTTTGTTCAAGTGTCCTGGTGACATTGTGAGAGTGTGTGAGCATGCACAATGACAGGATAATGAAACTGGAGCAGCTAAAAAGAATTCAGCCAACTTTTTTTAATTATTATTATTATTTACACCTTTCCCTTTCTAGCATCACATGCAGAGAGCATTGACATTAGGTCAGTCAAGTATGTAAGTCAATTACAGATTAAATCTAATTTAATAAAATAAACTTGAAGCATTTAACATTTAAATTTCAAGCTGATGATACAAATTAGATATCTAGTATCATCTATATCTTGCTCATCTCGCTGTACTGTACAGCACACAATGTGTACACTAGATGTCCTCGGCGAGTTTCCCGCCTCTGTTGATCATCTGTCTGCACAGGTGTGGCCTTTTTCCCCCTCCTTATTTCCTCTGTGTAGATTTAAAAGTAGGGTAATTTACTGCTGCATTCATCAGATTTGTGTTGTAAATTTAGGTGGAAATGTTTTCCTTAACTGTGTTTTAAGATTAAATGTGTTCATTTAATTTTTTCAGCTGGTTTTGTGTAAGATAGGATAACAACTCTTGATATGACATTACATTCCTGCACATCCACACAGGGGTTTACAATAGACTTCTGCTCAGGTTGAAGTATGACACGGATATGATTTGGATGAATTGAGATGATCCAACTCACAAGTGTCCCATAAACCTCAATGGTTATGAAACTTCTTTTCTATTCTTAGTTGAGGAGCCTGACACAGATCATTCAGTTTATCTGCTGTTGTCAAACCAAAATCAAACTGCACAGATTAATAATCCGTACAAGTGTTTTTTCCCTTTATTGTGACTTTATTCTGAGGTTCTCTTGTGGCTCATGACTAAACTTTGTAAATGTGGCGTTTATTATCAATGTCTCCGGGGTCACCATTTATTTATTTTCAGGACAGCAGCGCCATCTCCTGTCTATCCAGGGTAATACATTACTGTATTACCCATTACTACAATACATTACTATTAAATTAGTAAGCTTTTGCTTTATATTTTCCAGAAGTAAAAAGATTGATCATATTAAAGCATAATTTACAAACATGTAGTTGTTTATAGGTTTATTTATTTATTTATTTATTTATTTATTTATCTAAACAGCACAAAGCCTTGAGAAGTTTTTCTCATCTTCAAAACGTTTTTTTTTTTTTAAAGTAGGTTAAAAACTATAGTCAGATTAAATTCTAATTAGTTAGAATATAATGATACATTCTACATAGCAAAGTATTTTAAGGGAAAAAGAAAAAAATTAAATATATCGTTTTAAGTATTTAAAAGGTAAAAGAAATGCAAGACTATATCGAATAACATTTCAACCATTCGCTTGCTTAAAATAGATTTTTTTTTTCCACCCTGCCAAGATAACTATAGCTTTGATATAAGAAATATTATTTTGACTGATATCATGCAATTATATCTAACCCTATTTTTTATTAAAGGTAAAGTTAGAGGTAATTTTAATATGAATTCAGGCGAAAATTCTTGGTGGCTTAGGCTGAGGGGGCAGGACGGACTGACTTTCAAAGACAACAAGTGAGTTTGTTTTATATACCAGGCCACACCGAGATAAGAAGTGTTCTTTACGTGACCGATCAGTCACTGACCCCGCTCCCCTGGACTGCTGCTGCTTGTATAAAACAAAGCACCCCTGCACAGTACTGCGCCATCGCCTGTGACGTTAGCAGGGTGGTGAGAAGAAAGCTAGCTCGATCAGGGGGCGAAGCGCTTGTGCTCAAAAAGGACGACCTAAAGTAACAAATTTGACCGATTTTACCGAAAGCAAGACATTTTACTCGTAAAGGTCGTGGTGAGTATTTTGTTCCCAGACATTTTTTTCATTTTTCCTTCCTTTTTCTTTTCTTTTTTGGATATATATTTTTTTCCAACGATGCTTTTTCTATTTTGCGAGTGGACAGAACATAATGTGCTGGCTAGCGAGGTAGCTAGCTTAAGCTAACTCGGGAGAAGCAAAAACACGAACACTGGTTGTGGTTTTTAGAAACACGACGTTTTGGATTGCATCTTAGCTACGGTCTCCTATTTTTTGCAAGTTTGTGTAGCTGTGTTTTTGTAGCGCTTAATGTGAAGACTTTTCCTTGATGGGACTGATGTGTTTTTGGCACGCTTCTCAGTTAGCGCTAGCTAACATCGTCAGAGCCTCCTTTGATTTTATAGCTTCATCCTGATCAATGATTGATCACAGATTATCGGCTACAGATTGTCAGAATTTTGCAGGTTTTGTTTTTTGCAAGCAGATGAACTGGTCTGGTGTGTATTTTTTAATGATTGGTGGTTGGCTAACGTTAGCCATGCTAGCCGGCTTTGAGCCCCGGAGGCTAGCGCAGCGCAGGGCCTGTGTTTCACACTGAAGCCTGGTGGCGGCGCTGTCGGCGTCCAGGCAAGGGTGTTGTGGATGGTTTAGGTAATTTTTGATTTGCTGCTTTTTTGCTCCAGATTTTGCTATTCTGGCTGTTTGTATTTTTTTTGTGGAGTAGATTTTTTCCCCCCTCCCTTGATGGAAGAGTGATTTTTCTGATTTTGGATGTTTTGGACTGCCTGTAGCCTCAGGTTTTGCTACCTAACGTTGCAAATACACATTATTAATTAAACGTTTATTGATCTGAAGAAGTATTATGGCTGTATGTGTTTAAAAAAACCCCACACACCCTCACATTCACCCCGAGGCCTCAGATTCATCCACAAGCCCCTTGTAGTCTATTTTTTAAAAAAAACAAAAAAAACATATGAAACAGGGTTTAGTCTGCATTAAGTGAATAATACTCGTATATTCAAAACACGTGGTTGTCATGTGAGATCATGCCTAAACTTTTCTGCATCCAAGCATCTTTTTTCCCCTGAAAATCTTTCCAAATATCCTCTATATCTCTTTTTCAACTCAGGTATTTGTCATTGGGTAAATTATCATAATCATTTTAACCATATTGTCTTTTATATTTACTTTAGATTTATTCAAATCTAAAAGTCAATGTTTATTGATCTGAATAAGTGTAATGGCTGTTTGTATATTCAATACAAAACACGCCCTAACATTCACTCCTGTGCCGCAGGTTCATCTACAAAGCCCCATGTAGTCGATCCTTTACAGAAACCACATAAAATTAAATGCTGTTTAACTGAAATTAATGGGAAATACTAATGCATTTGAAATACACGGTGGTCCTTTATAAACCACATTACAGAAATCTATTTTTCCCTGAAGGTGAATATCTTCCACTTTCCATGTCCCTCTTTGTATATTTTCATTGCTAAATTAAAATTACCATTGCAGTTGAGTTATTTAACTTTTTTTCTTCTTTAAATTAGAGTAAATTTTTTTTCATTTTTCCTCCCTTCATGGAAGAGTGATTTTTCTGTTGTTTTTAAGTTTTGGACTGCAAATAGCTGCAAGATCGTAATGCATAAAGTTTCAAACACACATTATTTAAACGTTTTATGGATGAATACATATTATGGCTGTTTGTGTTTAAAAATCAACACATATCCTCACATTCACTCCTAGGCATCATAAGCCCCATATATTCTTTATTAGATGAGACAATTGATTTAAGTATTGTTTAGCTTACAATAAGTGGGAAATACTAATACATTCAAAACACATGGTGGTGCTATAGGATTATTCATATATGTTCTGTATTACATCATTTATATAATATCTATTTTCCCTGAAAGTTTCTCCAAATATCTATTTTCCTGTCTTTTAAATTGGAATGCTACATTTTTAATGCAACTCATGTTAACGTTTTGACACACTACATGTAGTTTTGATTCATCTATTAGAAGTCAGTAACTCACAACCCTTTGAGTAACATTTTTGACTGATTCCTTAAGTTTAAGGGGAATTATATGAATGGGACAACCCATGTTTAGCCTCCAAATCGGCAAAACTCTTAATAAACTAAATTGCTTTCCTCTGTACTTGTCAATTAACCACAGTTTAATTGTAACATCTCAGGTATGCTCTATCTGTTAATGCATTTGAGTTAATGTGATTTGTCAGTTTAAGACACAATAGTTCATATACAAATTGGTTCTCTGCCAACATTGGGCTTCACCTTCATTGCCTGTAAAACACAAACACCTTTCTACAACCATTTCTCATAAGAGCAAATATAAGCATATAAGGGCCCACTAGGACACTTTTTTGACTGGTTAGTGATATAAATGCAATGGTTTTGTTAGATTTAGATCTGTTTGTGTACTGTATTTTCTCAGCTTATGTTTGATAGCATATTGCACTCAAACCATGCATTAGATTCACCTTGTAGTCCCAAACTAGCTCATTTTAATGGGATTTCTTTGTGTTTGCCTCATCACTAAACTCCTGTGCACATTCCCACCAGGTAAGACTTGGTAAAAAAAATAACCCTGCTCAGCTTGACTGAGGTGTGTTTTCTGTCACCTCAGTATAAATCGCGAGGGGCGAAGGTCGAGACACCAGCCCAAACTGATCCCAGCCCACAGTGTCAAACATCAGACAGACGACAGCCCTGCACACAGACGCTATGGAGTGAGTGATGACTGTTAGACCTCCTGTTAGCCAGGGGAGGGTTACTGTTGATGCCACTGCTGTTTTCATGTTTGCTGTATCAGGGCTCACGTCCCATCTCTGAAATCACACAAAGCTCCGCGCTTCACTGAGTACTCGCCTGCTCCCCTTTTGTCAGTTTAAATAATAGTAGTTTGTAGGATAATACGAGGACTGCTTTATTTTACAGCGCCAGAGGAGATCAGTAAATTTATATTGGTATTGTCGGTGCTGTAAAAACTGGTCAAACGCATCTTTTGTTCTGTGGGAAACTCTGTATATTACTAGACTAACAGAGCATGTCCTAATATCCTTAGGCAGCTTAAATTCTGTCCTCTAATGGTCCTAAATGGTGCTTTACAGCTAAATAATAGTTTTCTGACCACGTGTGACTGCTCATGCCGGGTGAAACGAGCAGTAATGGTTTTTGTCTGCTGTCCCCGTACATTCACCAGACTCACCCCCAGGAACAAAATCACATACCCCTAACTAAATGCTGTGTAGAAACACTGGAAGACTTGGCAAAAATTAAAACATTTGTTAACTTAAAAAGAACAATTATTACCTACCTTTTTAAACCCTGAGCTCCACCTCTGCTCCCGGAGAACTGCATCCCTTCTCTAACACGTCTAATTCCAATGATTTGCTCGTTATCAAGCAGCTGGAGCTCCTCATGATTCCAATCAGGTGTGCTAGCTCTCCAGAGGAGGCCTCCCTTGGAGATTTGGAAAATGACACGCGTCAGACATAAGAAATATAATTCTGACACGCCCGGATGTGCTTCTGTAATGTGTCAGAACCAGACCTCGTTTCTGTCGCTCAGGTGGAGCTGATGGAGGCTACTTTGAGATGAACCAAGCGGCTTACTGTCATCACAAAGAAGTGTCAAAAATTGAAATGTGTTTTTCCGTAACACTTGGGCTAAAAATATGCCACAGGAATTCTTTAAAGGAAAAACAGTTTTAATGGGTTTCAGGCTTTTTTTATGCATGTAAACATCACCTAAAAACACAATGCAGAGTTATTATTGATTAAAAAACACTTGAGATTCATTACAGCTCATTTAAAAGTCCTTGATTATAACCGGTAGCTTACATTATTTAGATTAATTTACAAAGTTAATGTTTAACCTTCTGTACAGATAAATACTCCAAATTTTACTTGGAAGAAATACTTAATTGTAGTCACTCGATGACGGACACACTGCGTTTATGAAATACACTAATATCTGAGCTGCTGTTTGTTTTTAATGCACGTTTGCTTCTTTTTATTGTTTTGTTTATGAATAACTTATTGAATGAGCTAGTGTCATATCAGTGCCAGACATTACCACATGGTGTCGGGTGATTGTGTTTTTTAAAGATGACATTTTTTATGCTTCATTTGGTTGTTAATTTGGCGCCAAATCCTCACAAAAACAAATTAAATTCCATTGTTTTGGGATTATTAGCCAGGAGAATGAATGAAAAGGGAATAAAATTATGCAGCCACTTGTTATCCGAGGAGGCCTCATCAGCGTTAGTTCCTGCGAGTTTCTCCTTTTGTCGTCCATTTTGGATTTAACGCTTTATTTTCCCAGGAAAGCCGGCTGATCGTCCACAGCTGGGAGTTCTCCGTTCTCTGACCCTGCAGCAGGAGGAGTTCAGAGCGGCGGCTGTCACTCATTCGGCCACTAAACTCTTGGATTTCTGTTGTGTCTTCCCGCCTAGTCGCTCACCCAACACCTCCGCCCTGATGGCCAGCAGCAACGTCACCAACAAGACCGACCCGCGCTCCCTCAACTCCCGGGTCTTCATCGGCAACCTCAACACCCTGATGGTGACCAAGGGGGATGTCGAGGCCATCTTCTCCAAATATGGCAAGATCGTGGGCTGCTCTGTGCACAAGGGCTACGCCTTCGTTCAATTCGCCAACGAGAGGAACGCCCGAGCCGCCGTCGACGGGGAGGACGGGAGGATGATTGTTGGACAAGTTCTTGGTGAGAATTCAGTCCCCGTACTTTCATTATAGGACACTTCAGGCTCAAGTTCCAGCAGGACAGAAGCTCCTAACTTTTGTTGTGACCCATAAAACACAATGTTCTAAGTTTAGGTCCTTTATCACAGAATGTATATGTTAAACAGGTGTTTTAGAGAGTAAAGAGTCATTATTCCTGATTGATTAATATTAACAGTCTTTATAGGTGAAATTATCAAGTTAAACAAATAGCCAAAAGATAAAGATGCTTGACCCCTTTAAGAGTCACAAGGTAACAAAAAACTGTATATTCAAGGCTGCAAAAGTTGCACTTTTGCTATCAAGCCCTTTAACACTGATCTACTTTGAGTCATGTGTCTGATCTGATTTATATCACAAAAGGCCACATTCACACAGCCAGTTTTTAGTGTTAAACAATGAAATCCTACCTGTATGTTAGCATCTTTCTGCATTTTTCTGTTAATCTTTCCAAAATGTTGCCTTTAGCGTAATTTCTTTCAAGATTCGGTTTTAGAATCCAATCTGAAGGGTAAATAATGTTTTTGTGTTCTTTTTCTCTTTTTTCCCCCTTTAGACATCAACCTGGCTGGAGAACCCAAACCACACAGGTCAAAAACCTCCAAGCGCTCAGCTGGAGACATGTACAGGTCAGCCACTGATCCTTCCAGCTGTAACACGGCACTGTTTGAGAAATTAAAGGAATGTCAGACAGAAACTTGTAGAAGTTCATCTTCCAGCTCAAATAACCTGTGAGGACAATTTTCCATAGAAATATTTCCTCATAGAGACTCTGTTTTTCTTCCTGAACAGCAGTTCCTCATTTGAACTCGACTATGACTTTCAGAGAGATTATTACGACAGGTGAGTGAAATGTTCCTTTGTCTCAGTTTAAAAAAGAAACGGTGACAAAACTGCCTTTTGTGTGTCACTCAGTAGTTTCTTCCAGTCACTGCTTTTGTCTGTACAACACTGTTTTAACACTGAAACTAACAAATAAGTAACCCTCTTTACTTTTACACTGTAAAAGCAGCTAAATAAGACCATAAATTCCCACCACAGAGTACCAAAGTCAAGAATCTGAATTTTTTTTTTTACCTGTGTTTGATGCTAGAATGTACTCGTACCCGTCCCGTGTCCCTGCTCCCCCTCCCCCCCTGTCGCGGGCCGTGATCCCGTCCAAGCGCCCGCGGGTCAGTCTGAGCGGAGGAAGCAGCCGGCGAACCAAGAGCAGCTTCTCTTCCTCCAAGAGCAGCCAGAGGACCTCTTCATCCAGAACGAGTAAGATG
>JAOWBC010000115.1:1799700-1816942 GCA_028566105.1 Hypoplectrus providencianus | reverse complement strand
TACCGCCCTGTTTGATCCTGAATGTCCCAAAGAGAGTTAGAGAAAGTTACAGAGGAGTGCTATGGATGGGGCTGGAAACAAACCTCATTTTCCCTGGAATAAATCCTATTATATTTTGCCTTTAATATGCAAAACTGTCAAATCATAATTTCATTTGGGTGGTGGACTCATTTATCATTTTCTATTTTAAATCTTAAAGCCTCATGCAGGAAGTGATAAACAAATATCCTTTTTTTTTTGTTGTTTGTGTGAATGATCTTCATTTTGATAGCAATCACTTATTTCTGGAATTGCCAAATATTTTCTCATTTGTGTTCTTTTCTAAGGTAAGAAAAAAGTGTGATATTGTTCAAGAGCAACAAACGTCTTGTTTCATAGCTCAATTTGTTTATCCAACATCAGGAAATGAAAAAAAAAATCAGACATATAACAAAATCAAATTTTATTGTAAGATTATATTTTTAGGTTTTATAGTTGTGTTTGTGTAGGTTTTCATAAACAGTGTTTATGGGACGTAATCTTTGCTAATAAATAATTATGATCACTCCACACATCTGTTAGAGCACATCTGGATGGTTTGGACTGTTTTGTGCATCTGGAGTTGACTTCTCTTATGTTGTTTCTCAACAGAAAGAAGAAATTTGGCTTTTTGAGACTCCATCTATTAAAATGCAAGCCAATGCAAGCCCTAATACGAATGAATAAATCAATTTTGTTAAAGCATTGCACATCTTTTTTTTCCAAGACCAAAGACTTGTTCTCTTTGAGCAACCTAAACTTTAAATTACTTGTCTTTAATCTCTGCAAGATATTATTCAACTGCTCAGCGTTTCTAATCTTAATTGGAGCGTTTTTGTTTTTTTTTTCCCTCTCAGCAAGCTCGTCAACAACCGCTAGAAATAGTTCTTAAAAATGGCAACGCTTTGTCTTTATCCGCTTTCAAAAAACCACAGGCCAATTCACTTTGTATGAACAATGATAAGATTAAAAGTGTCAACACCAAAATTCATCTTTAATGGAATTATAACAGCAGGAGACAGTTATATCCCCACAGAGAAACGTGTTAATGCAGAGGTCGCCACAGCGGGAATGAAATCACTAGCCTGCCTCTGAAGTCTCAGATAATATGAGAGCAGACACTTCTGGAACAAATAAGAAACTGAGATGAAAAAAGGCCCCGAGAAGAAGCAAATTACTGCCAACACTTTCCCCCATTTCTCCACAACTTTGCTCGATAATTCCACCAACAGCAATTATTGACAAAAAAAAAAAAAAAAAAAAAGCAGCCTTGTACTCATGAGCAGCAGAAACGTCACCTCCCCTCCGGCCGCTGATGTGATCAAAGCTACTGTAAAGTCTGTTCTGTCTTTTTACTGAGGCAGGAGTTATCGTCTGGGAAATCTCCTGCTGGGAGAGAAAGTTGATGAAATGAAAGCTTTTTTACTTTTTCTTAATTCATCAGGTGTCGTGTAACATATTCTGTCAACAGATCGATGGGGATGGATGGGGCTTCAGTAGAGAGTTAGAGTTATTTTTGTCCTTCCACGCCACTCTCTAAATCCTAAATGTCACTTGTTCCCGGGTTTGCGTTTCTGTATTTGGCCGCGCTCCTCTGCAATCATCCCTTATCTGTGTGCACAGCAGCCGAGGGTTTGTCTCTCTGAACGAATGGGCTCAATAAACCTGTCGCAGCCCAGACTTGTTGACTGTGTATTGACTCAGGTTACAGTGATCCATCCTTTTTATTAGCTCCAGTTTGGCTACAGATTTACAATGTGATGTTCTACCCACGCATGACAATGCCATTAAAACACAAAGTCGCTTAATAAAACACACTTGTTTGTTGTTTGCTCTCAGTACAGTGCAGCAGAAGAATACAACAGTACCTCGTGTGTTATTTTGTAAACAAAAGCCATTGTGTGTTATTGCAGGGCTGATATCTAACAACCAGCCATGTAACTACTGAGATGACTGTCATTTATTTTTAAGGTATCTATAATAATCTAAAGACTACTGGACAGGTCTGTGACACCTATATTGATTTGCTGGTATGAAATACAAGCCGCTACAATACAACTACTATAAATGTTAATAGTATATAACTATAAATATTAATTTACAGAGGAAACATTTGAAACCATAAAGCACCACAACAAAGCCAGTATTTCCAAAACAGCTAAATAAAGTAAAACTGTTTCTATAGACAGCAGTTGACAGCCTGTACATACTATGGCCCGACCGATGGGATTCTTCAGACTGATGTCGATACTTATTTCAGACTGATTTCATGTGCACTATTTGGGTCTGGGGAAAACATGGTGGAGAGATGGAGGAGAAGAGGCTGAAGGCTCGCAGGTGAGGCTGAAAGACTAAACATGAGTCATGAGATGAAGCAGTGTGATCTGGGTAAAGAAACAGAAACAGCCAGGGGTCAGGAGATGCTCAAAATGTAAAGGGGACTCAAATTTGTAGAATAGCTTCTACAAAGACCAATTATAGTCTTTTAATACATATCTGAGCATAATTTGTTGAGAAATGACAACACAGTCCATATTTTTTTACTTTTTCCCGAAAACGGCGAAAACGGGCGAAAATTTTAAAAATACCTCAAATTTGCAGAATAGCTTTATTTTAGTCTCCCGATACGCGTCAGTGGGGGGATTTTTGAAAGAGACTTAATTGACACCATATATGTCATTTATGTTGATACTTTTTAGACAAACATTAAGATAAAATAAAAGTGAATTTGGTTAGTGGGGGGTTTAAATATTTAAAAAAAAATGTGTTTTTTGTCTCTGTAACAACAATAAATTAAACGTGTTACTTTCTCCCTCTTGTGTATATTCATACTTTAGTGAAACATGAAGTTCATCCCCTCTCCCCAGCCTCTTATTTTACATACAGTCTCTGAGGAAATAAATATGCAAGATGTCTTATTCTAACAACTCTCAGACTTCTGTTAAGGTTGGGAATACAGCTCAAATGTATTTGTCAAAAAATATGAGCTGCCTCCTTAAAAAAAAATGGAATGAAATATTTATGTATATAACTTGTAAAAAAATAATAATAATAATGTTAGTTGCAAATGCTGATTTACCTTCTGTAAACTCTGAAGAGAAATCATGAACTCACTACAGATTAATAGATAAACTATAATTAGTAGTTTGTGGTTCATATATCTTACATAACCATTTTTTAGTCCAATAACTTTCTGCTATATTAAAATGTCACATAGTGGTATTAACTTCACTTAAACGGATAAAAGATTCCCATGTTTACACCTTTTTCACATGATTTTACAGTGTGATAAGTTAATGAATAACGTCCTCTGACAAAAATTACTAAATTACGTCTGTTTGGGTTTGACGACACCAAATGTAAACAAAGGAAAAAGGTCATATAAGGTTGAATCTAATAAAATCTAGTTAAACACTGGGTCTGTTTTTTTGTGTTTCTCAGTAATTTTTGGGAAAATATGTTGACAGCTGATAAAGAGGTGGACGGGTCCTCTGAGGGCCAGCCGGGATGTTTGCTCCTACAGCTGTCGGGACAGATGCAGCGGGATCTTTGACTGACAGCCGAGCATGTCGAGGCATAAACACAAAGGCCTCCTCCTCCAGATTAACTTTCCACTGCTCAAGCCGCGGAGATTGATCTGTGCCAGGGATGCAGAGGCCTTGGTGTGGGCATTGTAAAAAGAGATTGGATCTGTTCTTTCAAGGAAAGAGCTTCCAGGTTGGATAGAGAAAGAGCATGATAAAAGAAAAATATGGCACTTTTATTTAATCACTTACAACCACACACACACACACACACACATAGAGAGAGAGAGAGACATGTTTAGTTAGGGTCAGTCAGTTTTCTTTAAAAGTCAATGACCCTGAACAAAACAACAGAGACAAAGTTTTGTGTGCGTTTGAGAAAGTTTCACATGAGCAGCTTAAACTTTCTGATGAGCATGAGTCATCATTTTTGGTTTTCTGGAAAGTAAATAAATCAGTCTCTGCTTCCATACTGCCTCACAGGTTTTTCTAATTGTTCAGCAATAAATCTGTGAGCTGGTGTAATAATATATGTTATATTACTTTCCAGTGTACATGGAAATATTTCACAGTATTAAATATTATTTTTACATATGCAGGCATGAATACATACAGAAAGATATTTTTGAGTATACAGATATAAATATACCTACACATACATACATAGACATAAAAACCAAAACTAAAACACAGTAAACAGACTCCAAAGAACAATCCACAACATATCCAACTCAGCTCAGCTTCACATGACCAGTACATAAAAACACCAATAGTTATTCATGTTTTATACAGCATGAAAAAGAAAATAATAATCATAATCATACATTTTGATACTAGGCACACACTCAGCTGGGCAGTAGCTCCACGTTTTTGAAGTAAGAACGTGGAGAGTTTCCAGTCCGTGCATCCCCCTCAAGTACATTTAATCTCCTCAGGTTTAGAAAGAACACGGTGTCTTTATGAGAGAGATGGAGGATATTCAACAGATTTCCAGTGTAACAATAAGGAACGCCTTGCCAGTTAGGATGTGAAAGCTATCATGTCTTTTTATAAAGCGTTTAGTGCAAGTGAAGCATCAGGAATCTCAAATATAAGAAAATCTTCATGAGCACCGGTTAGATTCTGGTGCTCATGAAAATGTCTCGGTAGTATCTTACCCTGATTTTTTCTTTAAAACATGCAGCTCACTCCGTACAGTTTTCACGCTGGTAATACAACACTGAAAGTTAGCATGTTTGCAGCTGTTATGGATGCAGCAGGAGTTGATGGCGACCTGCTGCAGCCCCTCATTGTGTTTGACATTAAGGGGCTAATAGTTTGAATGACTTCACCTTCACTGAGCTGCTGCAGAGGTTAGGTGGGACAGATCTGCTGTCAGTGTGCTCTGCACCGGGACACACCGAGGCAGAATATAGATGTGTGCGTCATCTGTCACTCAGCAGCCGTCCTCCTGTTTGCTGATCAACCTTTGTGATTTACTGGCTGTGCTGTGCTTTTTAAATGTGCACTTCCCTTTTTTTTCTTCTTTCTTTCTCATTTCTAATAGTCTAAAATTAAATCAATTAGACATTCATGAGAGATTCAGTTGCATTCCCCGGGCAAATTATTCAATTATGTTCTGTAAATGAGGCATGACTAGCCTTTAAAAGGGAACTACTCACAGTTTCCTCCATGGTTCAGATAATCTGTTGTGCATTTCCTGATGTATCGTACAATATCAGGACATTTCAGACGGCGTGAGGTAACGACACTCATCTCATCTAATTACAGGGTAAAATGTGGCAGCCACACTGGAGACTGTATGTAGATCAATAGGAGTGTTAGTTCATTAATTTATCATCTTAAACAGATGACTTGTGTAGTAACTTTTTGTCCCTTTGTGGTCATTCTACATCCTGCTTGTGTCCTGCATTGATTTGCAGTAACTTTACGTCTATATTCTGTATATTTGTGTCTTTGTGGTGTGCATTGTGTTGTTATGCATCTTTTTTAACTCACATTTTCATTTGTTTCATAGTTATATAGCATGGTCTGATGTGATTGCAGGGTTTGTGCTCTTGAAGCGTCTCTTTGGGATTGTTTGACCTCTGACCCTTTGGCCCCAGCGCCGGTAGGTCCGTCCAGTAATCCATCCATGATGAGTGATATGGTTCCTGAGTAATAAAAAGTCTGTCTGTGATGTAGCCACAATCTCTTTAAAAAAAAAAAAAAAAAAAATCTATATTTTCATCTGCATGCCGGTGCTTTCCAGTAAATCTGACTGAATCATCCACACTGAGATAAAACCTGTTCTTCAATGAATGTTGTTTGCAAAACTAAGACAAGTTGCATCAATATTCTGATGAATTTAATTCATAAGGCAACTTTGGTGCCCTTCAGTAAAAAAACATCTATTCCTGCTCTGAGCTCATCATTCAAAAATCACTTCTAAGTTTAATGTGAGGCAGTGGCAGACTGCACACAGAAGTTTGCAGCTGGCACAGATTTCCATTAGAAAAGTCTTTGCGGTTGTTTTTTACTCTGCTGACCTGAACTGCAGGTGAGACAACACAACGCTGGACTGTCGGCCATTTTTCATAATCATAATCAATAGGCCAAGAATAGCAGCTGAAGGTGAGCCGTGTCGATCTATCTTTCTCAATCATCTCTCCCTCTGTTACCCCTGGGGTCGATGCCACTGCCTTAAGAGGCAACAAAGTCACTGTGGCTGCCCCCTGAGAGGAGCAGCGTGGAGCAGAGCTGCTGTGAGGAAGCTAATGAACGGATTAGTTATATCTCTAATGGCTCATTATATCTCTATAGCACCTTGGCTTGGGATTTATGGTAATCACGACTGCAGAAAAGCAAATGTTTCCGTATTTTTTTTATCATTCTGATGAGACACCTTGGGAGTACATTGAATTGACGCCAGCTGAGTTTTTTTGTTTGTGGGTTTTTTTGACACAAATGTGTAAAATCGTTAACAGTGTGTCACTGTAAATGATAGCCTGCAAACTCAGAGTTGGGAAGTTGGTATTCACATCAGCACAAGAGCAGGAATGGCAAACTAATGATGAGTCAACCGTGCTATTGATTGGAGCTTATTTTGGTCCCTGAGGCCCTCGAGAGCCCACACACCCAGACCAACAGTATCAGCTTACTCTCAAGCTGAGATGTCTTTACAGATACCAACCCCAGGAACTTTTTTTTTTTTTTTTTACTGTCCCTTTTTTACCTCGCAAATCTAATCCAGCAGCAGAATTTCGTCTTCTTCCATTAAGTCCCAAGTGACTTCATTTTTATCTACAGTATGCACTCAAAATGCAAATGACCCAGTGTCTCAGGTTCAGGCGAGTTCACCGCACAGCTGAAAAAGACGGCAAAGACACGTGTTCACAAGAGATATATTAATTGATTTGGAAAATTAAGGCAATTAGTGCGCAGATGGACATTTTGCACTGCTCTTTCTGTGATCAGTTTACCGCAAACCACCCAGGGATGAGAGCTATTCTTCACTTGTTGGTCAATTCAGGCGGGAGAAGGCTGAAGTGTGAACAAGCCGGCAGCATTATTCATTTGTATGTTTTTTTGGAGTTACACTTTATGTAGCATGAGTAATGTTGTGTGGGCGTGAGAGGGGGAGAGAGAGGGATATTTGTTCAAGATTTCTCAAGGGCGGCTCCTCCTGCAGCTTCTGTGGCGACAGGAACACACACGTACGAGGCGAAGGAGACGCCGGCTCGGCTGCACGATTCTGATGCACTTTTAAGAAGGCACACTTGATCAGCAATTCCTTCTATGAGCTCACACATCCTTCAGACTTCAAACGCGGCTCCTGAAGGTTAGGGGCAAAAGAGGGAGTAGATAACAGAGGGATGCCTCAGCAGACATGCCTCACTTTGTTGACTTTAAGACATTACCGGGGTATTTTTATAAAACTACTGCCCTCATGTGGCTGCTGCTGGGTCACAGGCAGGACAGGAAGATTTTCAAAACAACATAAAACTTTGACTACGACTCACAGCCCTCATCACCCGCCAAACCCTGCAGGAAACACGACCGTGCAGCTCCTTCACCATGAACTTTCTGCTTCCTCTGATTCAGTCGGTGCACTAACTGATCAATTACCAGCAAATGATTGATGGTGCCTGCCTTCTCGGGGAAAATGCCATTATCTGGCTAATTCAGGAAACAGCTGAGCTTTAGTTCGGTGCAGACTTTATCGACGGGCGTGTTCCTCTCCGAGCTGTCTGATTCTGCAGCTCTGTGGACCTGTGAGGGTCAGACAGCTCGCCGTAAACATCTGTAATCATAGCAATGAAACGATTTTCCTGAAATCCCTGTGCTTTTTACAGATGATACTGAAAGGCCTGATTTATCAAAGTGTTGGATCAAGCCAAACTTGGAATATACATCTTAAAATCCAGCTTTGTAGTTCCTGTAATTTCATCCATACAGACATGACTAATATGAAGTTTTTGAGACTGAATTCAGGGGGGAAATATATTTCTATAACCAACAATCGGGCCAGTGCTGTAATATTTGTAGCTGGAACAAAAATAGGCCTTTTATATGTTATATTATAACTCATGCACAGTTTCTCTGCTTTTGCCTAAACTTGGACGGCAACTTCGCCTCTCATCCGTAACTTTGTTCGTCGGCTGCGCTCTGATAGATACACTCGTCACCTCTTTTTGCCTCCATCCTTCAACCGTGCCCCCAATTAAACTTCTGACCCCAAACACCCGCCGCACAGGCTCACAAGCTGAAGAAGACCTCAAGAAGTATGAAATGCTGTGATGCCAAAAAAAAAAAAAAAAAAAAAAAAAGAGCCGGGCACATTCCACCCGTCTTCATTATCACAGCAGCATTAACACTTTTATGCAAACTACAAATAGGAAGATTTCTAATTTATTCCCTGCATGAAATACACTCATTCACACTTTATTATCACTGCAGCTATCCAACATTATCATAGCAATTAAAGATGGCGTGCTCGATCATTGAAAGTCAAATAGAAAATTTGGTCTGCAAACAATAATTGAGACGTCTTTCAAGGGAATAATTAACAGAAGATTAATTATTGTATAAATGTATAAAAATATATGTATAAAACATCCCACAGCCACCAGGATGGCTGCGTGTGGGCTGCTGCTTTCTGGCCTTCTACAGTTTGTTTGTTTGGACTCAGAATTGATGAAATTATTTGTTTATTTGTTTTGCATCCATTTAAAGGAAAATTTGAGTCCTTGAGCGTCTTGAACTCTTTACTTACCCTTATTGTCATGGAAATTTCCAGGCAGGAAGGTAACAGCAAACACATCATAAACTAGTAATCCAAGTCTCTCCATATCTAAAGGCCGTCTGAGATCATCATAAACATTTCTATATGTGATTCACATAATGCCTTTACAGATATTCATGTCGATGACTTCTCCATAAGGAATTTGTCTCGTGAGCAGAAATCAATAGGTATTATGTCATGTCAGTTTTGTTTACATCCCACATTTAATTCAGAGGGAAAATCGATAGATTTCACATGAAGGTGCCGCAGAACATTTTAATTTGAAGCCTCCTAATGGATCCAGGCAGCGAGATGTGTTTTCTTTAAACTAATCACCTCTGTGTGGAATGGATTTAGCAATAAACAGAGTTTATCAAACAGTTAACTTCACGTGTATTGATCTGAAGGATGGATAACTGTTTGGGAGTAGTGGGCACAGAGACCATGGAGGTGATCTGAGGCCGCAGAGTTAATTAAGCTGGTAGTCAGTGGTCCCATACCGGCATCATCATCCCGGCGATGAGGTTCGTCTGACTTGGTCTCACCCACGCGCTCCCTGAGGACACAAGCCTCAGCAATGGACCATATGCCATGTGCACAACAGCAGAGCTCAGTGCAGGAATATCTGTCAATTAGATTATAAAAGCAGCATGAGGAGAGGGAGTCAGGATCTGATCACAGTAACAACAGAAAAAAGCTTTTATACTCTGCTCCTCAGAACACTTCACGTCACCGGGGATTTGCTGCCACATCGATCAGCCGCGGTGCAAACCACCAGGTGAGCCTGACCACGAAACCTCTCATCCAAAAACAGCACGTCACCGCCTGATTTATGACCAGCCTGCAAAAAAAAAGGATTATTCATCTTTAACAGCACATTTTCAAACTTGATATTTTAGACAAATATCTATTAGTGTTAAAGTTTTCCCAACCTGTTCTTGTAATTGCTGCAATTTCGATTTCACCTTTGTTGGTATTAGAGTCAAGTAGAGGCTGAGAAGAATAAAAATGATGATGTTTGAACAGGAAGTCATTTTGGAAAAAAAAAATGCTGTCCTCGAATGTGAAGGCAGGGGTTTATTTTAAAATGCATAACACAATGAAGTCAGCAGGGTATAAAAAAAAAAAGAGTATAAAGCTGATTATTCTAATGACCAACATGGCTTTTGCAGGAAAACAAGTGCAAAGTAAAGGACATTGTTGTTTAAAAGAATGGTGAATTTTGCTTTTCCATAACCAACCATATAAATATCCAGTCATACACTTTTAAAAAAAATGCATTTAGTCCCAATGTCCTTAGAGGAGAAATTCCTAATAAGCAGAATCTTCAACCATTAAATACAATTATGTTTGTGCCATTTTCATGTGTTATCTCATCTCAGATTGATGTTTTGTTGATACATTAGAGGCACCATGTTGCTCTGATGAGTGTAGATGACAAAAGTTGAAAAAAAAAAAAAAAAATCAATCAAAGTATATAATACAAACATAGGCGAACAGGAGGTTCAAATGTGGCGATTCAGGTTGTTTGGGGTTAAAGTCTCTAATTTGTCTGCAGCTGTGAATTCATCACTTTTCTCACATTTGCATGTATGAAAGCACATCAGCTCCACTTCCCTCTGCTGCCTCGTTGTTTTACTTCTAGCTCATGTCGGCTTCCTTCACACAGTCAAGTTGACATTTCATTAAACTTCATTAAACTGACTGTTCAGGATGGAGGTGACGCCGCGTCAAATGAAGTGTCAAATTAAAACAATAAGAGCGGCGGAGGCTGGTGTCAATAATCATTTTTGAAACAGTGCTGCTAGAATCATTTTTTGCCGCATTGAAAACACGGCCACGGAAAAGGGTTTTAATGAAAGTATCAGCTGTTCACTGGTGTGAGGGACGAGCTGATCCCAAACTCTCTGCCAGTCAGAGGAGGACGCTGCTTCATGTCTCACAGTTTAAAGTGTCTCTCATCCTTCAAAATAAAGCTCCACTGTCAGTGGCAGAGAGAAACAGCTGCACTGTTGAGGTCATTTCACTGTTTTTAATGCTAATTTCAACTTCTGCTCCACAATAGAGGAATTTATACTCTACATAATTATTTTGTTAATAAATATTTTTATGCAATGTAACTTATTTCATGCCCTTTTTAAAATACCTTTCACTGACTGTTTCTTTAACTTTAACTTTTAACTGCTGCTTTTACTATTTTATTTTCATATTATCTTGGTTTTCATTTTGAGTTTTTTTTTTTGGCATATTATGTATTATTCCACCTGAAACACAATATTGTTCTTCTGCAGTCTTTACAAATGCTTGATATGACAATTAAAAATCAATAAACTTAATTTCCTGCTACTTTCTACGTTTCCTAAACAATATCCTATAGTTATATATTTGACTTCACTTTTCTTTTGACTTCTTCACAGACTACCTCTTAGTTATAATTATTTAAATATATATTTTGCAAATACCGATAAAGTTAAACTTGAGCAACGCTGGACTTTACCACCACTTCTCTGAGTCTCAGTTGGTTTGCGGCCATTTGTGCTCCAACACTGAAAACTTTTCCATTTTCAAGCCAAATGTATGTTTTTGTGTCAGTTAGCTGCGTTAGCCAAATCCGTGACCTCTGACCCCTGACCTGCTCTCACGAGACTCGCCACTTAGTTTGAGAAAATAACTTTTTTTTTGTTTGTTTGTTTGTAGGACTGCATTTATTTCATTATTTAAATAAGCCTTGGGGTTGCTTTGCTGATGCTTGGCCAAATACTGGTGTTGCTACAGCAACTCGGTGATAAATATTTAAATATTTGTGGAATGCTGCATCTGTGTTGAAACTTTATCTCACCACAGTGACTTGAATGCATCACCAGAGCCTGTTAGATCAGTTTGTTTGGGTTCTTCCACGGAGAACACATTGTGCTCTGAGTCCTTCAGCAGCATACAGTCACATTTCACAGCTTGTTACAGTGTGACTCATTTGCTCTATTCATGCTCATCAGCTTCATCCAGAGGACCATATGGGCAGGAGAAAAGCATGACATCCACACCAGAGAATTCATTAGCAGCCCCGAGCCGCACCGTGCCATCATCCCTCTGGTTCTTTGAGGTGGCCAATGAAATTCAGGCTGGTGGGCGGCCTGAGGCGGTGACACCATCACTTGCGGCAGGAGAACAGTAATTGGAGCGCGTGTCAGATAAATCCACGTTGTGACAGGCCAGTGGGCGCGGCGCGGCGCGGCCGTGGCCTCGATGCAGAGCTGTCTCTCTGCCATGCCGCTGACCGGCAGCAGCCTCCTCAGCCGTCCAGCGGAGGTCAGCGGAGTTATTTCAGGTCGTCTTTCAACTCTTTTTCTTCGCTCTAATCAACCTGCGACAGCATCAGTGAGCTTTCAGAGACCAGGGGAGGCAGGAAGTGTTTTAGTTTCTACTTCACCGGTCAGACTGTTTGGTTTTTATTCACATCCAAGATATCACCAGTGGTGGAAAGTACATTTACTCAAGTATTTAAGTGAGATTTTGAGTTACTTTTCACATATTTAACTTTACACTACATTTTAAGGGGTGAAGATGGGCTTTTAAAACCACTACATTTAGCTGCCAGCTTTAGTTACTTTTCCTTTTTATCACAAAGAAAATATGGTGTTAAATAATTAAAAACCATTGAAAATTACATTCAGTAGTTAAAATTTGTCCTACATGAGGAATAATAAATACACTGCTTACATAAATGCATTAAAAATGAAAATCTAATAACAGTCTAATACAATCTGAGTGGGTCCATTCTGCATAATGAGGACTCTTACTTGGCGATATCTTTTTTACTTTAACTTCAGTACGTTTTGAATGCAGGACTTTTACTTGTATTTGAGTAATTTCACTGTGTGGTATTATTACTTTTACTTCAGTGGGGGATCTGAATACTTCTTCCACCATTGCCAGTACCAGTGTAAGAATTAATTTCAACATATTAAACAATGTGCTTGTGAAGTTGCAGTTATGTACACAGATGTTTACATGTTTAATTACAGTTTGAAAGTAAATCTAATGAGAGAAAGCAGGAAGAACTCTGGGGCGACAGATAAAAAATACTTCACTTCATGTGTACATTATGAAACTTTGGAGTGTTTTATTTGGGGCTGATGATACAGTTCAGCTAGTCGAGACTGTAGAGCATAAAGTTAAGCATCAAACTGGTCAGATACAAAATAAAATTCCTCTTCATCTACAGCTACTTGATTTTTCTATAGTCACCTTTTTGTCTCAAATTGAATCTTTTAAGAGGAATAATTTGTACCGACACCAGAAAACAACATAACATGGCAATGTCTGAAACAGGGCAGACAAATAAATACAACAGTGAATGACTAAAAAAAAGAGAGGAAGCGATATTAAATGTGTTTTGGAAAAAAAGACAACCAACATAAATGACATTTGTTTACATGTGTTGCATAAAGTTGAGGTGTGTGTGTGAATGTAAACATAAAAAAACTGCTTCTAAGGTGCTTAAGTATTCATTACACACAGAATATGTACACATTTACATAAGCCAGTCGATCTATGCAAAAATATCAATATTTCCTACATTTTGGGTGAAGAAGCAGATGTTTTTGGATCAATTTCTGCTGTCATGATTCCAACTTGATATCAGGTGTATGTACCTTTTTATTCTTTGATGATATTGTGGAAGATTAACTTCCTGTTTTGTTTTTTGCGTGGCTGGAAACATTAACGCTTCTACCTGTCACTTTGGCAGGAAAACTGGCCAGGCCGTCTCTAATCTCTAAAGTCATTTGGCTAGTGAGATATGAAGAAGTAACACCTTTGCATCTGCATTTTGGAATATTTACAGGTCACAGTTTTCATGTTTTTTTCTGTGCTGGAGAGATCTTGATGTCTTTCCTTCCTCCTGCTGTTCGTCTCTGTAGCGTCACGTCCTCGTCCTCTCCCATCTGTTGCTTGGCAAAGTTGACAAACACCTTCACAGCGGGCAAAATAAACAACAACTTTATTACTTATAATTATTATTTACTTTAGTTTAGAACTTTAACCTACTGTGAAGTTTAAATTTCAAATTGTAACAACCCATAATGCAACAAGAATTCCCATCATGCAGTTGTTTGCATCACAAAGCAAAGCCTAAAGGAGTGGATGAATGTGAGGTCACAGTGCAGTGACCTTTGACCTTTGAACACCAGAATCCAGTCAGGTAATCCCTGCATCCAAGTGAAAATGTATGCCAAGAGTTCCTGAGATTATGTGTGCACTGTGCAGTTACAAACAGAGTTTCTGCACAAGATTATAAAAAGAAATCATCATATTTATTAAATATTGAATCTAATTTCATAATATCCGGAAAGGAAGTGGAGAGTTGTAAAGTTTGGAACGCAACCATTAAGGTGGGATTTTTGGTCCAATCCAATAAAACGTCCCAAAGCAAAGTTCAGCTCAAAGAAAAGAAGGCAGTGGTTGATTTTAGCCTTTCTTTGCTGAAAGAAATTATAAAATGTATAATATTTACATATGAATAAATCACGACCAGTCCCCTCTCACGTATGAAACGCTGGTTGCGACTCTCGCTGTCCTGGTTCAGACGTACCTGGTCCAGTGTTGTCTGGGAAACGGAGTAGTCTTCGATGCTGAGCCTTTCTTTGTTGGCCACCACCAGCTGGAATATCCTGGCGAGCGAGGAGGAGGCGATCTCGTACTGCAGCGTGTTGTAGTGCTTCTCCCTCTGAACGCAGCCGGGGAAGCTGCTCTCCACGAAGCTCTCCACAGGCTCCAGATCCGGGGACAGGCCCGCTTTAGCTGCCTTGATTTTCATGGTCACAACGTAGCCGTCCCCAAATCTGTACCGGGGAAACACAGCGTGAAGATGTTTACACCTAGACCAGGTCTCGCCCTCTGCTTTTGGATGAGCAGGATGTTTGGAAGAGGGGAAACTCTCGGTACTCATACATTTCATTCAAATATCTTCAAATCAGAAGTCTAGGAACATCATTAAAAATGTCTATGTCAGTTTTTCCTTCATTTAAATTTAGCCCAACTTTAGATCACTATTTCACCAAACTCCCAACATGATAATATGACATGATTGGATTCTTTATAGGCAGCCTGTGTCCTAACAGTATCCCAACTATAGCTGTTAGACTGAGCCCTTCACACCACAGCCTCTGAAGCAAGAAAAAGTCAGAAAAAGCTCACTAAGGGGTTAAATCCATTAAAAAACATGCGGCAGTGTCAATAAGGCCTGAGTCATTACAGCGCGAGGCACCTTGTTTCCATCCCGTCTCTACCTGTGAGTCATTGTTCACAATGTTCAATGTGCAGACAAGTAATTAATAATAATTCTTATAATCACTTTTTTCTTCCTGAGCTCTTTGTGACACAACAGTGTGCTGCAAAGTGCTGCATAATTTTCTGTCACTCACTGGATTTTGATGTGTTTTTGATGATCAGCGGTAGAATAGTCAGTACTAATGCCACACAGCAGAATTACAGGTACAGAAGAATCAGCCTCAAAACGTACTTGAAATGTACTTGAAACCCACGTTTTATTATTTCTGATGCATTTATATAATCAGCATGTTACTGTCCAGGTAGGGCTTTTTGTAATTACTCAACATTTATGTTAAATCTTGACCTGAAAGCACATTTTCTGCTCCTAAAGCTACAGCTAAAGTATAAGTACCTCAAAAACGTATTTAAGTATTTTAATTGAGTAAATGTACTTAGTTACATTCCTCGCGGCTGCTGATGCAGGATGACGGACTGTTAACCTGTATAACCTGCTAAATCTTACTTGTATTTGAGGTGCTGGATGGTTCCCAGACACTTGAACGTCCCGTTGACCATGATGGCCAGCCGAGTGCAGAGGGCCTCACACTCCTCCATGCTGGTGGAAACAACCATAATCTGTTTAGATTAACTGCTGCTGCTTGTTTATGAGCAAGAATCAGAAAGTGACAGTTCAGTGAAATGCCAATCCAGTCGTGATCTCATCCCCAGCTGTTGGCAGAAGTGTGAGCTGTGTTCAGACAGCTGCTGCAGATGTTTTTGGCAGATTAATTCCACTATAAGGTGTCGTACCTGTGTGATGTCAGCACCACGGCCCGGCCGTCCTGGATGACGCTCATGATGGCGTTCCACAGGAAGCGTCGGGAGTGGGGGTCCATCCCCGTCGTGGGCTCATCCTAAACACACACACACACACACACACACACACACACACACACACACACACACACACACACACACACACACACAGCCACAGACAAACAGCAAACTTGACTCTCAGAGCGCATGAGTCCATATGAACGGAGACCAAATCCTTATCTCGATCAGCATATGGCAAATATCTCAGATTTATGCCAATTTGAATTGAACTGCACAGTTGCCTGCCAATGTATAAAACATTTGAGGCCAGGCTTGACTGAACCCATATGGCTTCCCATCTGGATCCGTGGACCATTTCATTGATAAATCCCTGCATAAAGCCCTAAAAGCCAAACAATGGGCCCCTGTGCTTCCCTTCATTGGCTAACTCACCAGCAGCACGAGCGCCGGGCAGCCAATCATGGCGATGGCTGTGGAGAGTTTGCGCTTGTTGCCTCCACTGTAGGTCCCTGCACAGCGGCCCGCATACTCTGTCAGACCCAGCTTCTGGATGCCCCACTCTGCCACCTACAGGGGGCAGGGGGAACAGGCACTTTATGGATGGGCAACCCCTGCTGTTAACTGAGCCCTTAGAAAGCAATATTCCAGCTAAATTAAAATGACAAATCAAACAGTGGCAGACAAAACAAAATAAACACAACAGATATAAAGCTCTCTGCAGAGCTGAATGAAAAATCATTACAAAGCAGCGACTCACTCTGGGGATCTCTGACTCAGGGACCCCTCTGAGCCGGGCGTACAGGTACAGATGCTCCCTGCCGGTCAGGAGCTCGTCGATGGCATCGAACTGTGGGCAGTAGCCCATGTTCTGGTGCACGTCCAGAATCTCTGTCAGGATGCTAGAAAACAACACACAAGGTAACAATCACTGAAGGGAGCAGATAGAGCAAAGGATAAAAAACTAAAAAGCAGGTTAGACTGATGAAATCATTAGTTAAAACATGTCAGCCAGATCTGAGAGGACACTGATTACTAACTTAATATAATCTAGGGCTGCATGGTTCATCACATTTTTGTTAAATACTATAATAATAATAATAATAATAATAATAATAATAATAATAATAATAATAAAAAAAAAACATGAATTATTATTGAATTGTGGTGCAGCAGAATGTCACAGCTGGCAAACTTTTGTTTGGTTCTTATCCTTGCAAAAAAAAAATCTCAATCTCAATCAAAATAATAGCAATTCCAAATATTTTTTAAATTGTGTATCATGTGAAATACTGCAAAAAACAGTGCAAAGAAATACCTTTATATATTTATA
>JAOWBC010000115.1:1767752-1779039 GCA_028566105.1 Hypoplectrus providencianus | reverse complement strand
ACACACACACACACACACACACACACACACACACACACACACACACACACGCACACACACACATGCACACACACACACACGCACATGCACACACAACTACCATGTCAGCTTGAGTAAAAACACCATATCCTGGCAACGACACACAACAATAAAGGGAAACGGAAACTAAGAATCACAGCAAATACTCTCTATCCCATAAACACATAATGCACGTACAAATACACTTACCCTCCTCACAGATATTGTATTTCTGGATCAACCAGTCAATAATGTCACGGCCTGAAGGAATAAGGAGAGAGTCGGGCATGAACAAGACAAGAAAAGGGGACAAAGTTTCTTCCTCCAGTCTGCAAAGCACACACTATTCTCCAAAATTCACTGCTGTATTATGCATGACCACTGGGACAAACACAAGCTGCAGCGTGCATTTCCACACACAGATGCTAATGCACGTTGACATAAAGGGACACATGAGACAAACACACCTGTCATGGCGTGTGGAATGACAGTGATGAGGAGTCTTTGATTTCTCATCTTCATGCCCATGTCAGGGTCCTGCATGGCCACAATCACTTTCTCCATCTGTCAGGGGAACACACACACACACACACACACACACACACACACACACACACACACACACATAGATACATGCAGTTAATTCAGAAAGACAGTCAAAACATTAGTCAGAAATTCATATGAAACGATGCACTTATTGAATAATCCACCCTTTCATAACTTATTCTCATCCTCGCACTGGTCCTCAGTGTTTTCGAATTAACACAGGGTTATATATTGGTGTAGCATTTCACACTACAAGAATAAACTAAATGAGAGGGAATCATACAAACCTACCTTTCGAAAGCATGACATTTGTTCCCGGTGCCAGCCTCCTTTAGCCAGGGTGTTGATGGTCATCTTGCGGGTTGCTTGGAATCACTCGACGGGACGGTAAACTGCAAGACTGAAGTGGTGATGGGAGCGCGCAACAGAGCGTGCTCATCAGACGGGCCGGTGCCTGGCGGGCGCGCCCCCGTGTAGATTAGAAGGGATTACAGTGCGCCACTGTGATTTTCAGTATGATATATAGTTCCTGTACATAAGCTTTAAACAACAGCTTGTCTATATGTGCTTGTCGGCTATTATGGAACTGACAAGACAATTGAAAAGGCTTAAATATCAACACATTTTCAAAAGTAAGCCTCCAGCAAAAAAAAACAAAAAAAACAACAACAAATAAATAAAAAAAATATTAAAAGGACTACACATTTGCAATGAAGCAATATGCTATGTAAATAATGGGGTAGTGAAGGGCTATAACACAATGACAAAGCATTTTGTTCGGTCAGACAGGACTACTAGTAACATATTTAACATCACTTAAGCATTTAACCTTGTCTTATAAATGGTTCATAGACTTTTTAAAGCTACGTTTTGTAACGTTATCGCATATTATGAAGACCCAATCAATAGCTCAGACAAAAAGAAAATAATACTTCGTTTTTCAATCACGTAATTCCTTGTGCACTTAAAAGAAAACTGTAATTTATTAAATTGGACAAACATAGAATGGTCTAAGGGTCTTATTTAAATGTGTACAACAGAATATGTCTAAATATGGACACACATTAGCCTATAAAAAATAGATACGAGCACAAAGTTCCTTCAGGCTATTATGTTATACATTACGTTTTACTACAGTGTCATTAATTCAGAGGTCTAATAAATAAATGGTTAAAATATCTTCATGTAATTTTGTGATACCAAACCAATCTCTATTTTTATAAAGGTTATTTTAACACGTCATAGTCCTTTATTTCTTCTAGACGGTGATTTACCGTGTGAAGTACTGGTTTAAAGAAATGTTGTTGACATTTCCCAAACAACACGTGCACTAATTTCGCTAAGAGTCAGCTGCATTAGTTTTATCCCACGGAGGCTTCCGTAGCAGCAGGAAGTGGTTCCGTCGTCGTTTTGAGACCATTCACTTATCTCATCGTCGGCGAATTTATTAAGTATATTAAGATTTTATTTAAAGGTAAGACATTAACTAAAAACGTGTGTTTTCTTGAGAATCCTCCGATGATAAATAACGCATGCGAGGGTTGTTGCGGACTACAAAAGATGCTTTTTAGCGAACCATGCTAACACTAGCTGTAGCAGACTGGAGGAGAGCGACTGACTTTGGAGCTCCTCAACCTAGAATGTATGTTACTGGAAGCGATAAAAAACAAACAAAAAAAAAACAAACTACAGTTTGCAACACGAATATGTTTGAATGAGTCGACTTCAATCTTAAAACTTTAATCTCCCAAAAAGAGATTTGTTTTCATATCCCGTTCAATAAAGAAAAACACACAGATACAACATGTACTGAAGACTGAACAGTTGAAAATCTATTTCGACACACGTCGCTCTTGAACTGTCTTCCACACATTGACTTAAAATCACAATTTCACGTTTTATAATTTTGTTCGGGTTTCTATCAGGTGGTGATGGGTGACATTCGTCAGTCGTTGCTGCCTCGCGATGTGCTGAGCGCAGCCAAGGAGCTGTTGTATCACCTGGACATATACATCTGTAACTTGGTGCAGTCTGGGAGGCAGCCTCCTCAGGTCGACTCCAAAACCCAGGAGCTGGTGGAGGAGTTCATCCTACATGCACCAAAAGACAGAAACACCCCAGCCAGGGTAAGCAGAAATACAATATACAGTATATTAAGACACACAAACATGTGAACAGCTGTAATTTCCCAGCTTTTTGGGATCAATAAAGTACATATATCTGTTTGTGTTTTTCTTTTAGAGGATGAGTGCTCTCCAGGAGCTCCAGCTTTTGGAGATCATGTGCAGCTGTTTCCAGGAACAGAGTCGAGACACTGTCCGTCAGCTTATGTTTTCCGCCCTCTTCAGTCTCCAAGGCAACCAGGCAGATGAAAGCCGCATGGCGCTGTTAGGCAAGCTGGTCTCCATGGCAATTGCAGTGGGCAGGGTTCCTATCTTAGAATGTGCTGCGACCTGGTTACAGGTGAGGGTTTAAACACAATAAAATGCTTAAAGGGACAGGTTTTTTTAAGTGGGGTTGTATGAGGTACCTAAAAAGTAATTAGTGTGTTATCTTAAGTAGATGATGGTTAGCAAATCTCTAGTTTGGAGACATAGGCAGGAGTAGCCAGACGGAAGCTGAGCAATGTACAGATAACTACAGGGGAAGCTGTAAAACATGTTGTAGCACTTTAAAAAAATTTATATCAGTTTGTGTGTATAGAATGTTTCCAGTGCTTTACTTTGCTGCCATGCAACCATCTTAAGACATCATCAGTAATCTTTTTCTGTGAAAAGCAGCCAGATTATATTGCAAAAATCAATAATTTTACCATTCAACAGGGTTGTCAGTCTGCTGCTGCTGCCTTTATCAGTTAGTTTGTGTGATTGTAAAACTTTGTTCAATTCAAAGTGACATTTGTGCAAACACGCAGTTAGGCAATAAAAATATTCTAAATATGGCGTACACTTAAAACAATCACTCCAACAATTAGAACATCCCTTAAAACAGTGTTTGTTTTGAAACCTCTATTCAATTTAAGTTTTGGATTTTTAAGTGTGATAAGCCCCGTTGAGTACTTATGTGTCTAATGTTGCAGAGAACCCACCGTGTGTACTGTGTGCGCCTGGCTCAGGTGTTAGTGGACGACTACTGTAGTATGTTGCCAGGCTCAGGGCCCACACTGCAGAACATCCACAGTGCCAGCCCACGCTTCTGCTGCCAGTTCATCACTGCTGTCACCACTCTCTATGACCTCACTACAGGTGAGATAACTCAAGGTCATGTCAACATCATTCTGTTGAAGGGCTAAAAAATTTTTAATTCCCTGGAATGTTTTCTCACCATGTTTTGCATCCTTAATATCTGTGTGTGTGTTTTCAGAGGAGCTCACCCCTCCTTTAGAACTTCTCAAGATGATTGTGTCGTGGATCCAAGATGACCCTCGTCTGGTCCTCATCACCTTCCTGAACACGCCCCTCTCTGGCAACCAGCCTATCAGCTCACTTGATGTCACACCGTTAGGAGGATTGGTGCGCTGGTGTGTCAAAGCCCCTCTGGCCTACAGGGGAGACAAGAAGCAGGCATTAACCAATGGCACCACAGACAGTGAGCCTGAAGTGGGGCCTCTGTTCTCTGCACTCCATCTGAGTGTCCTACAGGTGTGTGTTTAAATACCTACAGCTTCCATGTATATGCATGCAGTATAAACAGCTCCAGCATACATAGTTAAACAATAAAAGAATTGTCCATCTCCTGTCATATTTAGGTCCTCATGCTTTTGCCAAACATACTGAATGAGAAAGGGCTTTTTGGTCGCCTGGCACTGCTCCAGATGGAGTCCCTGGCTGCACTGACCTCAGACCTCTCCAGACTGTTGGACCAGGCTGACAAACACACACACACATCGTCCACAGATACACGCACACTGTCTCAGCTGGCCTTGGACCGGCTCGCGCAGGCTCTGCAGGTGTCCATGGCCAATGGAGCTCTGCTCTGCTCAAGAGGTAAGACTGAGAAAGAAACGATGAATGTTGAACTGAAGCAGGGCTAGAGAAAGTTCTTACCTTGTCATAAATTATCACAAAACAAGAAGTAGCTGCATTATTTGAACTGTGACTAAAGAATTAATTTGACAGAATTGCAACTCAAGCTCAATGAATGCCACCTTGTTGTTTCTAAATTAGAATTTTATTATATTATTGAACTGAAACTTGTCATCTGTTATTTTTAATTACACATTGTATTTATTCAGCTTTCATTCATAAATAACGTGCTCTGGCATGTATTGTCTTTTTACAAGGACCTCAATAAAACTGTGTGGTGGATTCTCATAAAACAAATGGGTGCTTTCACAATAGCTGGAAAGTCCCTACTCTGTTATTGTAATGTTCATCAGTTAAGGCTTGTTGTGTCACACTTGTCCTGGTTAATGTTCTTTCAAAACCAAACCAAAAGGAGTTATTCATAAACGGAAATGCCCACCTTAAGTGTAGTCTTTTCAAAGTTAAGAATATGCTTCATTTAGAAAATACTCATTAAAATGCTTGATTTACAACCAAATCTGTTTTCAAATCCAGACAGACAATAATGTAAAACAAAAATCTCTTGAAAAGATACAGAAATATTTCCATCAACATATATGTTTGGTCTCGAGATGAGAGGAGCTGAAATAGCTGTAGCCATAGTCCTCTGTTGATCCCTTTACTGTCAAAATGTACAACAATTAAATAACCATGACTAAAACATGCAATGAAAGGTAATATAAAATGCCATGAAAATAAACCGTTCCATCAGTTGTTGTTGGTATAGATTATTTCTGTAAACATTATAAAGGCTTAACGGGCCTAGACATTTTTGGTTAAGGTATCTCGTAAGTGCTTGAAAATTACTTGAATATTATTCTTGAAAAGCTGTTGTAACCCTGAAAACAGAATGTTTAAACTTGAAGCTAGTGCCCCCTTTTTATTTTAAATGAAAAAAAAAAGAAAGAAACATAATCTTAACAGTATCACAGTTTCCAAACTAGTACATTGTCCAGTTTGGAGGGACTAAAAACTCGAATTAAGGTCAGACTTCCAAATAACCTCCATCTCTGCCCTCTCAGGTGTAGAACTGCCAACAGGGCACCGCGAATTTTACAAATTAAGTAACAGACTAATTATTTTGATTGCTCGTCATATGAATTGTCTCTGCATGCTGTGGTGAAGTTTGAGTGCTTATTTCCTGCTGTCTTGTCTCTACAGAGGACTTGAGAGCCATCTGTTCCCGCCTCCCACACAACAAGTAAGAACAATTCACTGTCTGATGCCCATTTACCTGGTAACCATTTCCATCGCTACCTGGTCTCAGCCACAACTGTACAGAGCAAACACGGCATCAACTTCAGGGTTATAGAGAATGTCAATGGTAAAAATCAATACGGCTTCATTGCCATTGTGTAAGCTTTGGACCATGCAGGGTGCTAAATTAGGATGTAGTAAACTCACCAGATCATTTCGAGATTAAAAAAACCCCCAACATATTCAGTCAAATAATGCTGTAACTTCATTTAAATAGTAATTCCAGTAATTGATGTATGCATTATAAAGGTTAGGTCATATAGTAGGGGAGAATTCTTGAGTCCCTGGTCCAAAGAAGGTGAAATCAATTGATTCTTGCTTAAGTTGAATTTAAAAAATGTGAGCATCAAAATTTTCAAGATACAGGCCAAAGCTTTCCCCTGGACAAGGACATTGATTTATTTGAATCTTTCCAGACTCCGAAAACTGTGCCATACACAGTATCTCTGCCTGAACAGAGGGAAAACAAATCTGATCTGTGATGAAGGTTGGAGGAACATTAGATGTCAAAATTCTGCCTTCACACAAACCCAGTTCTTTAATTTAATCAGAGCGCATGCTGAAGCAGTTCTCTTTATTTTGCTGTTGTGTTTCAACCGTCATACTTGATGTCTTACCATAAAAATGTTTCCTAAAATTACTTGCATTTGAAGTATTTTGTTCCTGCTCAACATTTCTTTTTCTCTTTTTCTGCTCCTCTTCTTTTTCTCTTCTCATTTGTGTGTTTTTCTGTATTTATATCCCCAGTTTGCTCCAGTTGGTGTTGTCAGGCCCAGTGATGTACTACAACAACATCCACACTCCTCCGCTGGCCTTCAGTCCGCACGCAGCTCATTCCCCCATCGCCTCACACCCCACGCACCCTGCACACACCCCACACACACCCCTTGCCCCCCATCCCTCCTCTCACGCTCAGTACCCCGCTCAGCCCTTCATGACGGGGATGCCGTTCCCCTTCCGACCCAGCCACTAACACACACAATATGTCTGCAGATGTGAAGTTGTGCATTTATGTGTGTGTTTCTGGATGTTAGGTAATGACTGTTGTCTGTTTGTTACAGTGAATGAATGAATGTATGTGAGTATTATGTTGTTAATGAGCAGATTTGTGTCTGTTCAAAGTCTGTTTGTCCAATAAATATTTTTTTACCTCACAAGGATGTTGTTATTTAAACCGACCACTAGTGGTCACTGCTGTTTCCCTCAGCTGCAAATCTGGTGCAGAGGCTTTCAAATGTCATGACCTTTTGGCTTTATATGAGTTAATGCAAGGTACAAAATAGCATGGAAAGAAATTTCTGCTGCAGGTTATATTATGTTTATATAAATTATATGTGCTGTTTCTTGGATGGAACAAGAGTCAATGTAAAGCCAGACTGATAAACTAATTCTTTTCATGATTACTGACATAATATCTGACGAAGTACATGTTTTAGCTACCATGTGGGATTGATAAATAAAAATAAAGTGAAGAATCAAAAAGCAAAATAAACAGTTAAGTATGTTTAGCACAGTCAGAGGACATACAGAATAGCTAAATAGGACTATTTGTGAAAAATAAAAAATAATCTAATACATTTAAATTTGTGATATATATATATAGGATAATTCCCGAATATTTAAGTAAAGAATAAATCAAATAATTTGAATTGATATTTATTAATAGTCCTGTATGTACAATATCAGTTCACTGCTGATAATTTTTTTTTTTTTTTCAAATCACTAAATGGTAAGCTGGTTCAGCATATGCCAAACGCTGTCTATTTAAATATAGACAAAATAATTAAAAAAAATCAGTCAGTAAATTTATTAAGCATCGGTCTATTGCTGTTCATTTCAATAAAGTCAAAGGAAACCTTTAACATGAATATCTCTCAAGGACACAAAAATGTATTTTTAAGCATGCTTACTAAAAGAATTATTTTTTTTTTTACCAGTGTACGTCAGAAAACCTTAATGGTGACACTGATATATGTCTGAAATAGGCGATCTACGTCAGAAAGTTCTCATTTGTAGAAAAAATATATTGCATGTCTAAAATTAACCTGCTTATTATAAAATAAAAAGATGCCTAAATAAATTAAACGCCATATAAGCTCTGGCATGATTAGATCCCAAACCAGAGGCTACATGACTCATACTGGAACAAAAATTCATGAATAACTAAACGTAGACCTCTGTCCCAAAGCAACGTGGGTCATTACGTTACCAAAGATGTCAGAGTCCCTTGGAGCCAAGCCCAGTGTGGCCCCATGCCTACACAGATAACGTATCATTCTTCTGCAGCACACCAAAAAAGTAAACGATGTTCAACCCACCTCAGGACCATAGATCCCCTCATCCTGCATGAGGATTGCATCATCCAAAAGCCACAGTCCTGACCACTGCAATCATTATACTTTGCACATTGCTTCAAGCTCGAATTTGAGATTTTTTTAAGGGTAGTTTGGTTTGACGAGTCCTGACAGTCACGCATGGTGTGTGCATCTTTCATTAGTTTATCATTACTTTACCTTACTTCCTCATAACTTTCATGAATGTTCTGTTGTGCTGAGAAGGAAAAACACATGTGGGGATGTCTGCACGCTGCTATTCAGTATTGTTTCAGGAATTAGCACTCACTACTTCCTTATGTGTTTAAACAGTGTCTGGGACCAAAGCTGTCTACATGTTACAGCACTTTGGATTCCAGCTGTCCCCTCTTATTGTGTCTCAGCAGTGTACAGTGTTAGATTATACTGTGTCCACACACTGCATGCATGCACCCCCCCCGCAGAGATCATGGGTGGGACAGTGATAAGGATATCTTTTCTGGGAAAGTGATGCTTTACAGTATTGCTGGTGGAAGGCGGCAGCTGATAATATTCAAGTGAAAAGGCCGGATCGAAGAGAGGGTCTGTGTGTTCATACATGTTTTAGTCATGGGAGCTGTTTGCTAGACACAGGTCTGAAATCTGAAATCTGAAGTCACGTTCAAATTGATCTTAAACCTTCAATTTAATACAAAGGTTATGTCAGTGACTTTTATATGTGAACAAAAGCTCGCAGTGTGTCCTTTTGTCTTCTACTGCAACACTTTTTATTGATTATTTAACCCAAGTTAGAAAATTGCTTCATCCGTATACCCTGAAACATGAAACATTCTAGTCAGAGGTGGTTTTGTTGGTGAGTGGTTTGGGTTTCAGAAAAATCTTGGTTATGGTTGGTACACGTCCCCCATGCAGGTGTGCTTTGTGTTTACGTAGGACTGTCTGTGTCTGCAGCTGCAAAACCATGGTTTCCTGTAGGAAAAAAAATATTTGAAGGCTACACAGACCAAATCTTATTCTCTATTAACTGTATTTTCCATGCTAACCAGATGGCTGAGACTTCGTCTTGAGTCTTTTCTCAGTGAATTGAAAAGTGCTTCTAGTGCTAGTGCCCATGAGTGTCTAGTCTGCTTTGGCCTATATCAGATGACTGTCACATCTCCTGCTTGAAATAATACAAAGCAGAATTAGAGAAAGTATACAACCGTTTTTTAACAACTCCTTCCCCTTTGTGGTATGATTTGGCATAATTAGAACAGGCTTCCTCTACCATCAAACACCTGCAGTTTCAGAATGAACACAGCACCTGGAAATGTGAAAGTAGTACTGAATACTTGCAATATGAGAAGACATCCACCCTCCATCAAAAGAAGGCAAAAAGTCAAAACAAATCTCTTTCACCTGGCTTTTGAGAATCATATAATTTACAATAAACTGTATGTGAATGTGAATACAGCATAACATGTCATTAACAGGTTTGTTTTGTCAGATCCCGCAGCAAAGGACTTATCCAGAAAAGATTATAAGTTCAAGAGTGGTTGCTGCAAGACCACCCTCTTTAATAATACTCTCAAATAAAGGATTAACGCCATTGGGTTTACTTCCTGCAAAGACTGATGTCATTACATACTCTGCTTCATAACAAACATAACAATGTTTTTAAATGAGATTTAGTAGCATTATGGGAAACGGAAGAGGTTTCCTCCTTAAATAGGTGAACTAGCTCCTGTTACAGCTCATTTTGGCTGTATATATGAGTTATGAGGCCGGAGATATATACAACAACTTGTAGCTTACAGGTAGGTATACAGTAAAGTCCAAGTGACAAGTTACAGTGTCACAGCATGATTTTCAGGAGTGGTTCTGATATTATCTAAAAAAAAAAAATTTTTTTTTTTTTTTTTGGGATGATCTTGGTGGCATTTTTTCTGCTTTATTTGAGAGGGACTAGAAAATTGAAGGGGGTGACAGAGGGAAAACCGAGCAGCAAAGGAGTTCAGGCCAGATTTGACCCTGAGTCCACTGCAGCTGGGACTCAGCCTCTGTGGTGTGCAAATACCAGTGAGCCACCAGGAGTACCAGGAGGAGGTTTGCTTAAAAACAGCAAAATGGAAATATAGTATTTCATTTAACATGGTGACACCATGTAATAAACTGTTCACTAAATTCACAATTCACAATCAAGCAGATTATTGATAGTTGTAGAAGTGTCCACTTTATTCTGTACAACATGTTTAATGTGTACAGATAAATATAATGCAATACCAGTGTTAACTTTGTGTTGAATTAGAGTTGGTGCTCTGGACTGCATTATTAAGACCTGTTAACATATCAAAATTAATGTTTTCTGTGCTTTGTTTCAGACTGCAAAAAACAATGTCAAAAGGCCTACTTGAGTCATGAAACGTGGGAAGGATGAAAGGCATTGCATGATTCATTTCTTCATCATTTCAGAACAGTGGTTTGTCTTGCAGCCTCCTGACTCATACTGTTTCTTAAAAATCTTGAGAAATTTCCAGTGAAAGCTCAGAACCAAATGAACCTTGCATCAGAAAGTGTTTCCTGTACTGTTTTCAGCTGGAAAACTGTTACGGGGCCATAAGCTCCAGCTATTGTGTAAATCTGTAAGCTTGCTGTGCTGTTCACCTCTCACATATCCATCTTAGAGTTAAATATTCAGCCCAACAACGCAAGCTGAGGCATTATTACCTGCTGCTTGACACCAGACACATCAGTGTCAAGTAATGATTAAACAGAAAAAGAGACAATTCAACCTACCCGCCGCCCTTATGGGGACATTGCATTCTTGGCCTGCCGTCGTAGGGAACTACAACAACGAGTTGCTGTGAAAAATGCAGTTGAACTTTTAAAACTCTAAATCCTTGACTGTGAGACTGCTGAGGACAGAAATAAATTCCCTTCATGTCCACAGTTTTGTTTAGCAGGAGATATACAGTAACTTTGTCAGCGTAATCTCAGGCATGTTCTGAAAACCAGTGTTGTATATTGCCACCTGGATAATATAATATAATATAATATAATATAATATAATATAATATAATATAATATAATATAATATAATATAATATAATA
>JAOWBC010000115.1:1739713-1757452 GCA_028566105.1 Hypoplectrus providencianus | reverse complement strand
TGTGATGTCTTTTGTTCATAAATACATCTCATAAAATCACTTCTTGTTGTTTAATAAAGTAAAATATAGAAATAGATGTTGCTTGAGTTTAAGTGCTTCCACTATGCTGAGCTTGTAAGTGGTTTTGTCTTTTGTGACATCAGAAACTGTATGTTAGAGCTGGCCTTTTGCTGATGGCAATGGCCTTTTGGCAAATAAGTTAGGTCTTCACCACTATAATGATAGTAATTATGATTCTAATGTTACAGCTACAGTTAATTGTAGTCATTTGTAATGTTGTGTTATATGTTTGCGTGCAGTGATGATTTGTAAATGATGTCAGTAATTTTAAAAATAACTGTCCACTTAAAATTGGAAGTTAATTTGTTAATAAATAAATTATTCTGCTACTATATGAAGGGCATTTTAACATCCAACTTCTTAACCCCCTCTCAGTGAGCCTTAACTAAGTTCACAATGGCTTTGTTGTAATGTTGGTAGGTTATGGAAGCTTTGGCTTTAGTTTTGTCTATGAAGTAATTGTTACTTTCCCTCAAAGGGATTTCTTAATTTATTAAGAAACCTATGAGGAAACTGCTTTTGCAAGTTTGCTCCTGGAGTCCCGACGTTGAATTCCACTTTCAAACACTAACAGCGTCATTACATCTGTCTGTCGGTCTGTCCATTTGTCATACTGTCTTAGTGCCTCATCTTAATTAGAAAACAATTTCCAGGAAGCCTGTGGGATATGGTGAAATTACAAATATCTTTGACCAATACCTGCATCTATATTGCAAATAAAAGAACAGCTAGAACAATCTGGAATGTTAAAAAATGACCTGACTTTACTGTATTGATGCCTTTGAACCAGTATTACAGGATTTTTGCTGTATTACATGATCTCCAGTAAAATGATCTAATCCCGTGGCACAGTATTGTTATATCATCAATACATTGCAAGCCCTAATTTTGAGATTTATTCTTTTTGTTTTATGTTTTTAAGTGTTTTTTTTTCTTTCATATAGCCTGGATTATTTTGAGGAAAATAAGATTGAGTAACAGGTGTTATTTTTACAGTCTATTCTTTGAAGGAGAGGTTGTTTCAGATTTTTCTCTTTTTTTGGTCTTGACAACAAGTGCTCAGTGTGCAGGATAAATCTGTCCAATGTCATCTCTTGTTGAAGCTCATGCAACCGTGCTGTCCTGCCCTCATTCAGCCTGACTGTCTAACAGGTTATGCCTGCAAGTGTCGTTGAAGAGGGTGTGACTCAAGTTTGCTCTTACTATCTCTTCTGCACACACTTGGTTTAAAATTACTCAATGGAGATACAGGTCTTGTGGTTCTGAGACTGCTGCAAGGAAATTGACTTCTTCAAGGACAGAAAGCACATGCTATTTGTTTGTAGAGTAGGTGTCTTTGTGTGAACCTATTCATTCTTGATTTGTTTTCTGATTTTATATTGCTATTATCCATAGGTCTCTAAGTGAAAGAATAGCTAATCTGATTAAAGTATTAAGGCCAGGTATGTTTGGTATGTAAGATTATAGACATAGCTCTGCCTACCTTAGGGAGCAATTAGCTTTTCAAAGCAGTTAAAGAGGATCTGATGCCATGTTAGAACTCCATATGTCCAATTTCTTTAGGTTGTGTTGCATTCATTTTGGTTTTTGACCTTTCCCTCTATTGTACTTAGTTGTATCCCCCCAGAAGGCTGTCAAAGTCAAGGGACTCCTGGGGTTGTCTGAGGGCAAACTATGGTCTAAAGTTAGCTATAGTTCACAAGGCAGAGCATAGCCAAAGTGTTTTCCTAGCTAAGTTATTGTATGGCCATGTTCCAACATGGCTGCACCCTCATTTGCTTTTCTAAATAGACTTGGTGTACAAGGTTAGGCTTTTTTATCTATGCCGTCTAGGAAGCAAGCTATTAGAGTTTAGCAAGGCAGTTCTTTGGTGCAGCAAATTAGTGCAGGCCTGTCGGATCATTTGTGTCCCTTTGGCATTTACCCACACCACACAAGCCCTCCTCACGCAAAGTCCAGTTTTGGATGTTATTCCAGTGGAGCCTGTAAATTGGCTGCCGTATGGATCATTAAGAGGCTCTGTCTCTGCTGTTTGGCTGCACAGCAAGCATGATATTTACTTCAGACAATATGGTTTTGTTTTTATACGCTTAGCTTTGACTTTACTTAGGTGTTATTTCAAGAACACAGCATAAAGTTGTGAACCATATTTGAATATGTTTAGAATGTGGTTTCAGCTTGAGCCTACTGTCAACAAAGCATTGTTTTCAGGGTTTTATCTCGTCCAAAGTTCAGTAAATGTGGTAAAGGTTTAACTTCCAGGCTTTAGAATTATCTTATACTTGTCTACCAAAGGGTTTGATAAGAACATGGTTGTTTGAGCTGTTTAGTTCTTCTCCAAAGGTCAGACATTGTAGGAGAGGTCATGAGCACTCTGAGCAGTCAAACCATCTTATATGCACACTATAACTGGGACTAAGGTAGGGCAAGAGTTGATTATGGCTTAAATAAGTTTGTTGATTAAGGGTTGAACTGTGAGATATACTGCCGGCTCTTCATGGAACTACATTTAATAGCACTTATTTTAGTGAAATGTTGCTCAAGGCAGTACTTTAGAAATATAAGTTGTATTAGTAGCAGTAGTAGCCACTACTACCCTCCTCTCATAGATATAAGTTGACCTTGTGTAAAACACTGAAAAACTTCCCGGCAAAAAGATGGCAATAAGAACCAAAGACAATTGGCCACCCTGGTTATATGGCATTTTGTTGTCTACCATTCCCTGATAACTTTTATGACAGCCTCTCTACAACCACTTTTATGTTTTATACATCTACAGTTTTTTTTTTCTCGTAACAACATGGTATAGCCTGGTTGAATTGGGGCTTGTACAAAGGGACGTTAACAAAAAAAGCAGTGCAAATAAACACACTCCATCTCACCATTGTTCATGTATGGAGAACAAGGAAGTGATGCCACATATTCCTCTAAATGTGGTAGTCAATGGGTTATTTCCCAGAAGGCATAAATGTCTCTACGGTAGAATAGTTTGTTTTTTTGTTTCTGACCTATTGCTCAACAAGTACTGTGAAGACACTGATGTGCAAAGATAACTACATTGTTTCAGGCGGGGGCCTGTTCATTGCTATGAAAGGTGCTCAGTGGCACATAAAGCTACAGAAGTCTGACCTCTGTGAATGAGTTTAAACAAATTATTTCTTGCTCTTCTGCATCTATGGGGCCAGTACAAGTGGTGCACCAGACACATCCACCAGTCAAGTCAGCTTACTTGCCATTAATCCCCTCCATTCGATTTCTGACATGGGAACAAGTCTTTTTGAGGAGATTTTGACAATTACAACATACACGTAATTTCTTTTGCAGTGTAAGTCTGTGTGAAAAAGTAGTTTTATTCCCCATTGCACCACATCACTTAATAGGAAGTTGTAACTCTATAATCTCTCTAACTCTATAAACTCTATAATTCATATATTGATTAAAACCACCAATTATTCTTGCCAAAATAGGTTTGGGCCATATGTTATACTGGCAAGGTATCCTAATGACATGATTTCCATGCTGTTAAAAATACAGACCCTGCTCTTGACCCTGTTTCTGATGTGCAGTGCAAATGTTATTCAAGGGAGAAATATCAGGTCACAGTGAGGAAGAACACCACGTAACTAGCAGCATAATTATGTCATACTTGAAGTGAGGATTTATTATATCCGAACCCAAGTTGATGGTAGAACAGTGTTAAAAAAACAAAAACAAAAAGCTAGTCACAGTTTGGCGAATGAGAAAAAAATTCCCAAAGTGTACATTTGTAATACTTTAATTAGTGTGAGGATGATAACTTTCTTTTCAAGAGTTTGTACATGCATGCATTCTGCATGTTGTTATGCCTGTGAACCTTAACACAAAAGAGTGTGCTGAAGTTTGTGATAAGCCAAACTTGTCTTTTTTTAATTCTTACATTGTATTCAGTTACCTTATGTATTTACTGCTTAAATTATCGGGCTATGTAGTCTTTCCAGTTCACAAAATTGTCACCATTGTTGTTCCGCTAGCATTGGAAAACAGCTTTAGAAGGACATGAAGTGACTTTGCAGTGTCAAATGTCAGTGAATCAATAGATTTTTTTTTTTACTGAGTACTCAGAAATTCTAAACTGTAAGAGTTTCCAATACACATTCATGTGTTTCTGCAGCAAAAATCTTATTATACACTTATAAAAAGAATAATCCTGTCTAAGCACTGTGTGGAAATGCATTTAGTATAAAAGCAAAGAGATTGTATTTAGTTCTTATAAAACATAAGAAATAAAGGTCTGCAACACTGCTGCATCACATTACATGACCAGCCTCTCTCCTGAGGGTGATCACATGTATAGCTCTTATTCTACTGATGGTGCATTACAGTATTTAAAAAAATATACAGAAGACTTGAATATCATGTCTTGTTTTTCTGATAAATTGAAACACTCGCTTTGTTTGGCACCTCCTTTTGAAACAAAGCTAGTTATTATGTTATTGTATTCTTCTGGTGATGGAGTTCTCATGAAGTCTGTGTTGACCTGTGCTGGTTGGACACTGGTCTTTTGTGTCTAGAAACAGTGCTGCCTTTCAAGTCAGCAGCAAAGGAAACCCCATGAATGTTTGGACAAGAGGTGGGACGTGTTCTTTGGACACCCTGTTATTCCCAGAATGAAACAGTAATGCACTGTATTGAAATAAAAGTTTGAATTAATATTCCACCTTAAATCTGTCCTTTTGAGCACACTTATCACTTTTAGACTTGAAAAGTGGCTTAAAAAGGTGTATTTATAGCCATCAAGTCTACAGCGGATTGAGTGTGTAATCCTCAATACAGCTCAAATGTATTTTAATGCTTTTAGAACCTCAGTGAAAAATGAAGACAAACTTTCTTCAGGCATGCTGCTTCACTAATATTTGTTTGTTTCCTTTTTAGATAGCAGCAATGGACCAGGCAAGGTCAACTATATCCAAAATTGTGAGTATTAAAACCTAAAACCTACAATAACAAACCTTCTCTGATGGATAATACTCTTCTTTTACCACCCATGAAAAAGTGTTATTGCTGTTTAAATTTCATAAATGCACATCTTTTTTTTTTTGTTTTGACTAACAACCATTACTTAATGTTGAACTGTGCATGCATCAACACCATGATAAATGATTATTTATTTGATTAAGCCATATTTATTAGTTATTTAATTATAACTTATATAAAAAATGTTATATATATAACTATAAAAAATGAAACTCTTACACAATAAATGAATTTAATTATTTCAGCAATGAGTACAGTAACATTTTATCTGTATGAATACAGTGACCTCCAGGCTGTAGAGAAAACAAGGAGTAGTTCTCCATTATCTTTATGACATATCCTTGAGTTAAGCTGCTGCATGGTTCCCTTTTTTCTGTCATTTTTCATTCGCATTTTCGGCTCCCAGAAAGAGACTGCTGTAAGTTGATTTTAATTTTACTATACACTTTTTTGAATAAATCATATCCATTGATATAGAATGTCAAGAGATTTTCGATTGTCTTTGGCACATGATGAGGTTGTGCCTTGTAGATTTCGAACATCACATACATGCTGAACCAAAACGTAAATGAACTAATCTGTTAAAACGATGACAGAAGGAAAAAGGATCAGGAGGACTGTTTTTGTTAACTTTTGTGATTGATTGTGTAAAACTGATCTGAGGTGTTTATGATGGGTTTTTAAATTTGCAAAATACATAAACTTTTGCTCTCACTTAGAATATGTGCAAGGTACTGCAACTGTATTTTCTTTTAAACATGCTTCCCCTTTTGAAGGGTTTTTAACCTATAATGTAAAAGTTATTAAATCATCACTTTTTTAGGTATTAACACAAAAACTTCTACCAATAAACTCAAATATTTCAGCAAAAAGTACATGGAGTACCTAAGTATGTTGTTTTTGTTTCAAGGTTTCTTTTTATCTAAATCATAAGCTATACAGGAAACGGGGAGTAGCTCTCCTCACCACAGATTATTGTGTTAATGTGCCAAATATTTCTCGTCTTTTCAGTCATCGTCTTTACTTTGAGCTCCAATAAGAAGACCGCTGAAGAATAACTCTAATTTTGTTTTATGATTTCTATATCATGGGTGTGATTTACTAAAAGGTTTTTGATTGTCAAGTGCTTAGGCCTGAATGCCCAACAATGATTTGTCAGTTCCCTAAATCAGTTTGCTTAGTTTCTAAGTTCCAATCAAAGTATGTCAACCACACAGAAGGATTAGTCAAATATACAACTTTGTTATAACAGTAATTAAAAACCAGAAGAGCTCAGTTTCTGTTTCGTTTCACATTTGCAACTACTTTCTCTAGAACGCTCTCTTTATTATTGGGACTGTGGAAAAAAAAAAAAGAAAATCCCCTGGGTTATTGATGTCAGCTGAGGTACTACAAAAACGTGTTCTTTGCTTAATAACAAACCATGTTTTTTCATCATCTTGTTGCTGTGGAAAATACTTAAAGAAAACACTTGACAACAGAGTAGGTTGATATCACAGTCTTTGTGCGGGATTTATTAATTCACTGATCAAGGAAACAGAGATAGTCTTGACAGATACAAAAATGGAAAAACCCTAACTTTACCGGAAAAGACTATCCTTTCATCCTAATGTCCTGTCACAATTTCTAGTTTGATCTAGTTATGTTTTGAGTGGTTACCCGTTATTCCTAGTTTTTAATATCATGACTCATTTAACCTTGGTACATTCCTGTTATTTTACTTTCTGGAACCAAATCTACCTTGGGAGCTTTCCAAACACCTTATCTCGCTCGACCACTTGTTTTGGCACGCCGATCTGATTCTGCTCTTAATCAGTATCATGTTCCAGGAACTCTGTTCTGTCTATAAATATATGCTTTATTTTCTTTCTATGACATTGTCAATACAGTTTAACGGGGAGCCACACTCCTACACACGTTTCAACTTGACCCAGAACATGGAGGGTGATAACAGCCAGGTGGAAATGAAGCTGTCCTCGGACATGGACGAAGAGGTCGGAGGTAACGGTGTGGGAGACCACCTCAGTCACAACTCTAACCGCAAACCCTACGTGTCTCAAAAGCTTGGACGCACACCGAAGAACCTCATTTTCATGGCTGCAGCCACCCTCCTCATCTTTATCATTGGTAAGAGGGGGTTATTAAATATAGGTGCTGTTTCATATTAACTTTGCATTACTTTTAAATAACTTTGGGTTCCTCTAGGAGCAATAATTTTACCACTACTTTGTGTCTGTGCCTTTCCACACCCAAGCACATGACAAATGTGTTTTTTTTCTCTCTAAACTCTTCATTTGTGTGTGACAGTATGCATTTCTGAGCAGCACGGAGTCTAAAGCCAGCTTTAACATAAAGAAGTTGGGCTTTGTAATTTTGGTGTATTTATATTGTTCAGAGTTGTCATTGTCAGTTTGTGGTATATCATTTAAAAACTCTGTTTTGTTTAGGCTGCAACTTGATTCCTTCAGTTTGTCCTTTGGGGTGTGCTTTCCTCCTGTGTGTGCAATTGTTCCTCTCTGTCCCTGGTTGTTCCTGATTTAAGCTGCTGCTTTTTACAGGCTACTTGATTGGCTACCTGGTTCATCAAAAGAAGGACTTGGCTCCGACCTGTGCACCCTTGGAGGACAGTGTTGAGGAACCTGCTCGTGAGACAGGAGCTGCCCCCCTCATGGACTGGGTTGATGTCAAATCGCTCCTTGCAAGAAAAGTCAGTGCTTCGAAGTTTGAAACTGTCTTCAGGTAAATTTAAACCCACAACTGTGTGAGTGAAAGTCTTTAGTTGTTTTATACGTTTCAAGTTGACTTATTGTCTCCTTTTTATCATAGTGAGTTTTCCAGAACAGACCATCAGGCTGGTTCTCCGGGTGATGAAGTTCTTGCAAACAAGGTGGTTGAAAAGTTTAAACAGTACGGCATGAATCCCTGGACTGATGAGCACTATGTTAAGGTTCAGAACCCCCCAGCTTCTGGGTTCAACAAATATGTTTTCAAGAATGGGATCGAGGAGCACCCAAAGGGATTCCTGTCCTACAGTGCCAGTGGAACTGTAAAGGTAATCAGTTAGCTAAAGAAGTAGAAAACATTTAAAGAAATTAAGTAGAGAAAATTGATAACATATTCATTGTTGTTTCAGGGGGCCGTCTTGTATGCATATTACGGGCAAGAAAATGACTTCAGGATGTTGCGGGACAAGAACATCAACATGACTGGCAAGGTCATGCTGGTCAGAGCTGGTAAAATCAGCTTTGCTGAGAAGGTGGGTGGTTTTTCTTTTAGTTAAAAAGAAAAACCTTTATTAACTTGTACACTGTAAACCTTACTTTCTCTTAACCTGTTTGACCAAACTGACATTGTACCAAAGAAAGCCTCATGGTTGTTTTACGAAAATGTATATTGAAAGATCACTGAATTTTGTACTGTTTGAAAACCATAATGTCTTCAGTTCTGTTTGGACAACGTATTGTAGTTGTGCAGATTCTATATCCTTTTCATGATGTATTTATTGTAAAAATAGAGCATTCAAATGATCTGGGTTAAACCTTCATACTGCCCAAAACTACACATTCCAAGCTTCCAAACACCATTTTGGTATAAATAATAGAAATGTTCTACTCATCATGTTACCAAGGATTATGCAATTTCTGCGAGAAATATCATGTATTGTATGTCTGCAGTGAATTGCAGTGCTCAGGCTCCTCAAGTTTAAGTATTATTGGAGTTGCCATGTGGTGGGAAGTTTGGCTCTTTGTCGCCACCTGATGGCTATATTGAAATATTGAACATTCCAACTTTTTTGAAACGGGTTTTACTTTTTCTGTGGTTTTTGGGAGATCAATTTGTAACATGGCTCTATAAATGGTGTTTTACTAAAAATCTATGTAAGTGGTCAACATGCAAGTGTGACTAAGACATTAAGACTTCATAACTTCCTGAATTGTAACATTTATGTAGCGTTTTAGTATATTCCATCAAATTTATAGCAAAACTTATAGTAAATAGTTGGGGACCGCATTTAATTTACACAAATTGTAAATACCCCCCCCTCTGGTATGGGCTAGGGGTTCATTCCAGAGAACACAGGTTTTGGACAATACTTTTTTGCTGGTTGGTGACAATTTCCATGACCTTTTCCTTCTTTTTCCCCTACAGGTAGACAATGCTGCCAAAGTAGGTGCCTCGGCCGTTTTGATTTACCCAGACCTAGATGATTACTCTATTGGAGAAAACACTGAGCTCTATGGACATGTGAGTGTGGACAGATTAGAAGGATAATGTTGGAAGATGAAACCTATTGTAATAATCAAAATCACATATTTGGATTGTTAAGTTGGTATTGGTAATATAAATACAATGATCAACGGTAAAGGCACTATTATAGCAATGCATCACCTAAAAGCGAGGAAGAGGAAGGCTGCTGGTCAGAGTAAACATGGAAGCATACTTTATAGTATTTTAAACATTAGGAAGAAAAGAATTACTAGTGTTTTTTGGGGTAATTAATTTGCCATGTCTTGGGATAGAGGACCGTGCAGGTACATAAATTGGGCCCCAAAAACATAACGGTCAGTTAGACGTACTTCTCCTGCAGTGAAAATAATGTTCTCCACAAAACTTGTCCATCAGTTTTCCCCTTACCAAATTATCATATTTAATTATTGCTCAGCATAAGGTAAACTGTCGCTTTTTTAAATTGATACTTCAACCCAGTAGTAAATATTCCTATTCATTACACTTTGTTAATTTTGTTTCAACTGTAACAAACGGATATCTTTTAGATCTAACTGTCTCTCTCCATCTACCGCAGGTCCACATGGGTTCAGGTGACCCATATACTCCAGGCTTCCCCTCCTTCAACCACACTCAGTTCCCACCTACCCAGTCTTCTGGCTTGCCAAAAATCTTGGCTCAGACCATCACAGCTAACATGGCAAATAAGATTTTGAGGTAAGACTTGTGTACTCTGCAAACCACCGGTGCACTGACATATTAAATATTCCTCTGCATACATGGAGTTATTGTTTGTCTGTATCCTACAGGCAGCTGGAGGGACAGAATGGGCCAGAAACATGGCAAAGCTTCAACAGACTCGGATCAGAGAATGATGTAATCACTCTGGAGGTCAACAATGTTCTTACTGAGAAGAAGATACATAATGTCTTTGGGGTCATCAAAGGCCTTGTGGATTCAGGTACAATGAGATGTTATTTAACAACCACCAAATGTTGTGCTTTGAAATTTGGTGGACCAAAAACCAAAAGTGAGTGCTGACTCCTTGTGTTTTTTCTTTTCTTATCTTTTGTAGATCGATATGTGGTTATCGGTGCCCAAAGGGATGCATGGGGTCCTGGTTTTGCTGCATCGACGGTTGGCACTAGCATCCTTGTTGAGCTGGCACGTTCCATCTCCAATATGATGGAATATGGTATGTCCCAGCAGCTTTTATCTAGTTATTAACATGATAATAGTGATGGATGTCTTTTTCTCAATGAGGACATAACTCATTTTCTGTTCGTATGAATTTATTCTGTCCATAACAGAGGGATTCAAGCCACGGAGAAGCATTGTGTTTGCTAGCTGGAGTGCTGGGGAATATGGGAATGTTGGTGTCACCGAGTGGTTGGAGGTGAGAATTGCACAATAAATGTGTGAGGGGTTTTCCCACTGACATTTTCTATCTGAAAAGCTGCTTTTATACATTAATTATACTGATTGAAAACCTCACAATTAATTTTAATTTTAAGTGGTTGTATATTGAAAACAACGCATTTAAATGACCTCCATACATGTATTTTCTTTTCTTGTTTTAAGATATATTTTTACTTTTCAGAAACAAAGATTTTAATACTGTTTTCAACGTTCCCTTTTTGTAATTTTTTGGTTCAAATGAAGGAAAAGTTTTGGTTCTCATTCATTTTGTTGTTGTTGTTTGTTTTTTTTTTTTCCAGGGTTATCTCTCCTCTCTGAGCATGAAAGCGTTCTCCTTCATCAACCTGGACGGAGTTATTACAGGTATTTACTTGAGGGTTTTACTCCATTATATATTACTGGATTGGCTGATTAAGGTGTTGTTAACTATTGGGCATAAACCAATGAATTGAGCTGTATTGAAACCAAACTGGTCCTGTGTTTTACAAAAATGCAGCTCTTGTCAAATCTCTGCTAAGCTCCAAGAGCTGAAGGAGTAATGTAAATTATTAATGTAATCCAGGCAAAGATGTCTGGTAAAAATGGAAACCGTGGTCACTTGAAAGTTAGTTTTTTCTTTGTTTTCTAAAAAAAAAAAAAAAAAAAATCAAAAACAAAGGAACAACTTAGATGAAGGTTTTTCTTTTCCTAATGCACTGCAGAGCTTTTCAATCACATAGCAGATACAAGAGATTGATTTCATGTGCTGTTCCACTGGAAGTGTGCACTGTGCACCTGTATGATCTAGAAAAATTAAAATATTGAATTAGGACTTGGTGGCATCATATTAAGCAGTTTTTCCACCCAGGACATCTTTAGAAGGTTGCATGAAATGTTGAGTGTAACGGAATATGAACCTCTTTCCAGGTCAGAAAGGATTTAAAGTGTCGGCCAGTCCCTTGATGTACCGCCTGGTCGAGAGCACTCTAAAGGAGGTAAATCATCATCTAGAGCAGTGTTTTTCAACCTTTTTTGAGCCAAGGTACATTTTTTTCATCGAAAAAATCACAAGGCACACCACCAGCCAAAAATTAAAAAAGATTATACTCTGTAGCCTATATGGATAATTTCCCACGGCACACTAGTGTGCCACGGCACAGTGGTTGAAAAACACTGATCTAGAGAACATTCAGTGGACCAGACTATGCAAACATTAAATACACAGCTGCAGTGTTGTCATTGGTTAAGATATAACTTTGTTCATTTACTGTTGTCTTCCCCTAAGGTGAACTCCCCCAGCAGGGGTGGGACTCTGTTTTCTCAGTATGCAATGGGAAAATGGGAATCAAATATGTAAGTATGAGCTGACAGTCAGTGTTTATACATCACCATAAAATCCAAGCTGCTCTCATATCACATCCACAGCTGGAATGTGTAGGCTAGCTGTTACACTCATGCTCACTGCTGAATCATTTTCCAAATATTTACCTGCTTTGGAAGGAAACACATCTAAAGCTTCATGTTTTATGTGTTTATTTTTTAGCTTGGCGCCTCTGAAGTTGGATAATGCTGCATATCCATTTATCACCTTTTCTGGCATTCCCTCAGTCTCTTTTGGATTAACCTCTGGTAACTCTGTAAGTCATCATTTTGTACTATATTGAATCTGTCTCAGCCTAAAGAAGGGGCTGTCCTGGGATGTATTTTTTCCTAACTAGAAATCTAAATACATCTTGCTTTTACTTCTCAGGACTACCCATACTTTGGCACAATGCAGGACACCCGAGAGAAACTGAACGCTGCCACAGGCAACCAGGTGGCTCAGCTGGCTGAAATAGCCACTCGGTTTGCTGGTCACATGGCGCTGCGGCTGGTCCACGATCATCTTCTGCGGATGGACGTGTTGAAGTATGACAAGATGTTAAGTATTCAAGTGGCTCAGATCAACAACAAAGTCATTGCTGTTAAGAGGGTGAGTGTGTTTAATCAGAGTCAGCAATCAAACAGTCTGCATGATCACATCCGTCTGCATAGAGGTCAATATGATGTGTCTGTGTGTGCTTCCAGGTGCAGCCCCAGCTCTTGCCCAAGGACCTGACCATGAAGTGGTTGATGTCGGCCTCTAACTCATATGGCCGCGCCGCACGCAGCCTGGCAGCAGACATCCAGAACAGTGACCTGGAAAACATTGAGATGTGTCGTATCATAAATGATCGCATAATGATGGTAGGACCTAAATGAGGGCATATGCATTCAAAATATTGTTTCCCCTTCTGTAGTGGATTATTGGTCGGTGGCTACAAGGCCTCTGGAGCCAGTCTGACTAACAGCTACAATTTCTGCAAATGTCAGCAAGTATCAGATCAGATATGTGTTTAGAATTGAATATAATTAGGTCAATGCCTAGATGTTATGAAGTATTCCTGTTTTATATTACTTGATGAGTTAAATTTAACGAATAGTGTTAACTGCTCCAGCAAGTAACTAACATCTGGGATATCCTAGCTTTTCATTTAATTCTCACTGTTGACATTTTAAAAACAAGTTCATTAAACAGTTGTATATTTGAGAATTTATATTAAACAGTTTTTTTCCAGTGATGACAGACCTATATGGTAAACATTTTTCCAAAATGTAATCACTGCTTTTTACTTAAATTATACTTATTTGCATTTTCAGATAAGTTTGTAAACTAGTAAGATAAAACAAAACAAGTGATGGTCAGGAAGAAGCTCAGGTTGAGGAGGAATGGAGGCAAATTGGCATAAGTCTGCATGTACTGCTTGTGATGCAGCTCTCTCTTTTCATATTACCCTCATAGCTACTATGACCCACAAAGTTCAATTTTATGACTGATGTGGCTACCTTTTCAGCCAAAGTCTAAGAAAACTGGGAAAATACAGTTTTCATTTCAGTGGAAGGATAAGGAAGCTCTGTCCATACATAATTTAAGCAAAGAAATTATTGAAATTATCCAATGACTTCTAAGAAAACCAACTGAATTTCCTTCTTTCCATCATACAATTTATCCTACCCTTGTTTCTGTAGGTGGAAAGGAGCTTCCTGTCACCCTACGCATCTCCCAAAGAGAATCCCTTCCGTCACATCCTGCTGGGCTCTGGACCTCACACCCTCAAAGCGCTGACCAACCATCTTGAGGCCCTCAAATTAAACAACGCTGAGGCAGATGCCAATCTGTTCCGCAACCAGTTTGCTTTAGCCACCTGGACCGTTCAGGGCGTTGCTAACTCACTAGCCGGTGATATCTGGTCTTTGGATAATCAAATCTAAAAAGTAAATCCCACCTTCCTCCTTTCCTAATCATTTGGCCCTCTTATCACAACTGACAGTGTGAAAACCAACAGTCACAGATTAACAGCATTCTTAATACATTTTTTAATTTGGCTATATATAACTAATTTTCAATGAGTGAGGAGCTCATCTCCCTTTGTTCTGAAATTCTCCATAAAGCCATAACATAAATCACAACATGTACTTGAGCCTTTACGCCTTAACAACAACAACAAAAAATGTTCAGAGGGTCATTTTTTGTTTTTTTTTGTTTTTTTTTTCCTCCACTTTGGAAAGAGAATTTCTTTAATTTCAACATGTGGCATTTAAATTCTGAATACTTTGGTGCTTAAAACAACTACCTTCAAATGGCCATGTTATATGGCAGTACTACTTATATTGGTGTGGTTGAGTTGAATTCCAAACTTGAGTCTTTTTCAGCACAGTATATATATCAGGTCATAATCACAGAACAACCTGTGCTTGCCAGCTCAGAGGTGACTGAAACACGATAGGCCAGTATGGTATTATAAGCTAAGGACGTTCCATCTGTTTACCATAATTATTACAAATCGAAACTGCTGGTATTTCCACTGCTGCTGGAGCCATGTGTTAAAGTCTGAGCTGGCTTGTTATGGTAGCTACAATTTTGTACTGTGCTGAAATCCGCTCATCAACTCATTGTCAGAGATTCAGAAGTTGCTGAAACAGGCCGAAGATATATTATTATTCTAACACAGCAGTTGTGTTGCACATAAATAATCTGGACAAACAGCTGCTGTGATTTTGCATCAGTAGGCACTTGTGTGGCATTGACTTTTTAAAAAGAACAAAAAAAAACTAATTTCATGCAACAGTTTAATAATCTGAATCACCTGCCTCTTGACACGAGGGCAAACCTCTATAGGCCTTTCAATAAGAGAAGGTCTCCAACCATGTGGCACTGAAAACAGAAAACGTACGTCTATTTATTGTGTTATTTATTTATCAGTGGCAGGGTTCACTATAAATAGTTTTTTTATTGCCTTTTATAAAAAACAAAAAATAGTGTATAATTATCGGGAGCAGTGCCTTCCATAATTATGACAGTTATACTGTCGAAATGACAAAAGCAGCATCTGCTTAAAAGAAGTGTACATGTTGACTGACGGCCAGCACTGAATGCTGAACAATCACTGCACTGCTCTGATGTTTCCGTTAAACTGACACTAGTTTGGTTTCTAAGGCCAACCTGCATACCACACCTTGAAAATGTCAGTGCTGGTCCCTTGGTACATGTACACCTCTTGTCCTGAACATTATCGGGAGCAGTGTCTTCCATAATGTGAACAAAGAAGAAGGTAGTTTTTGCCTACCAGTGTGTGTCCGTATCGGAGGCAGTGCCCTCCATATTTCACTGTAGGAGTGGATGTTTTTATTATCGGGAACAGTGTTTCCCATAATGTGTAAATATACGATATTGCTACTCAATGCTCTTGTTGTCTGCATCTATAGATCCCTTCTATTATGTTTCCATGCTCATGTATTTTCCTTCTTAGGAAAGCTTTAAACATCAGCGCTTCAGGTAAATATTTCCTCATCTATCTACTTATACAAATTACAATCTGGGTTTCTTTTGTGAGCTGTATCTCAGTTTTATGGAAACCCACTTCTTTCAATGTGGCCAGGGGTGGGAAAAAGGAGCTCTCTTAAAATAATGACCTCGTTTCTCAAAAATAATGACATCCTCATCTTAAAATGTCTCAAATACAATTTGGTCTCATAATGAGAAACTTATCTCAGAATACTGGCATAACTCAATATCAGATTCTCTTTTGAGAACATTTCTCATTATGTCATTTTTTGAGATACGAAGACAAGTTATCAATTATAATATTTCCATTTTATCTCTTGTCTTTTACTGGTAGAAATGAGCTTCCATACCTTTTTATTTTAAAGTTGGTAATGTGTTTTCTTTTCTTTGGGCTTTGTGAAAGGAATTCTTATGAAAGGTATTTTGCTTTCAAGGAAAAAAAAATGTTTGGGACCACTGGTTACAGCAGTGTGGTTCAAATGAAAATATTACCACTGCAAAATGGATTTTGTTTTTGGGGATTTAGTCAATGTGAAGGTACATTCTGTCTTTTATTTTGATGTGTTCATTCATTGTTGTTCAGAGATTTCCTTGTGCCTTTTTGTTTCATGACTGCATTGTAGAGCTGGGTTTATATACAATACTTAAAGAGGATTTGGAGAATGTATTTGGCTTGTTTTGTGTAGTTTTGATATTTCTCTTTTTCTCCCTGTTGTCTGCTAGAATCAAATGTTACTGGTTTAAAGCTGTGTTATGCTAAAAAAAAAACAAAAACATCTAGATAAAGTTACCAGAAGAATTAAGTACAAAATCATTGTAAATTGAAATCAAAAATTACACACTGAATGTTACAGTAGTGAATGTGGTCCTCCTTAAGCTAATGTGCTAAGTCAGGTCACTTTTTGCTTGTTTATTTTCATGGAAACAACCATGTCTGAGCAGATAAACCTGAAGACTGATTAAACTGATCTACCAGGCTATAATGAGACATCTACTGGCAGTTACATGGCAAATATTGGTATCTTGCTAAGTACTAATTTGTCTGAAAAATTATTGGTGGGTGTTCAAAATTCTGACAACCTGTTTGGAAATTGTTAAAATAACAATGCTTTTTCTCAAAACTGTATACAAATTTGCTTAGCGTCACATTTTTGTTGCTGCAATAAACTATCACATCACAACGGCCGAGTCATTGTATGATTATCAGTTTAGTCGTTACTTAAAAAGAACGAGTTTATAGAGTTGCATGGACCAATGAACTATCTTAATGTGATATTTTTTTTTTAAATTAATTTACCTGTATTTCCTACATCTCAATCCAATTAACTCACATGAACCCAAACACGTAGAGCCAGTGTACGAATACAGAAGGAGTGATAAGTAATAATCATTATTCCTTCTTGCATTTTGTCATTGAATCGTGCCTGTCTAGTGAAACCTGAATCCTGAACATGACAGGACAGTTATAACCCAGAGTCCAGAAGATGGTTTTGACAACACTTGACCAGATGGTGGAGACAAAGTAAATCTTATGTTTTTTACTTTTAAGCGTCACCATTAATATGTCACTGAAGAGTTATTTGTGAAAGAAATGTTAGCATTTATATAGTATGTTTGCGTGTGGTGAATTATTTACCATATAATCCCATCTCTCTTTGTACATCTTAAATTAGGGCAACATTAATAATTTTTAATTTTTCTTTTTGGAATTCAAGCTTTTGATATTTGTGGGGAAATGGCAACTATTAATTGAAATAATTGATGAAATGTATCCTAAACAAACCAAAGCACAAAACCTGTTTGTAAGAGTTGCATCTATGAAGTGAGTGTTATTGCAAAAATTTTGGCATGTTCCTTTAAGAGTGGGCCGACAGCCTGAATGTGTAGTATCAGAGATGTAAGAAAAATGAGAGCTCTCACTTTGTTACTATTCCTGCAACAGCAAACGTCAACAAAAAGAGATGTACAAAAAATCAGACTGAGATGAAAGGAAATCACAGGAAATGAAAATAGAAGGCAATATAGAAATGTTACCAACAGTTGACCACTTCAGCACACACACAAAATTGTAAATAGACAATCTACCCTTTATCACAAGAAAACAAAACGTTAATTCCTTAGGAATTCCTTAGGCTACTATGTTAATCAAGCAAGAATTATTCAGTGCAATGTATTAT
>JAOWBC010000115.1:1697382-1713914 GCA_028566105.1 Hypoplectrus providencianus | reverse complement strand
TATATGTACAGTAATACAGAACTAGAAGTAAAAATATCATTTTGAAAATGTCAAAAATGTATGTCCATTTAATTGAGTTGTAGCCGTGCCCTGCATTCAGCAGCACTCTTATATTGAATATTCTCATGATTGGTCACTGGCCTCATGACAAGGAATTGAGTAACATTACAACCCGCTGCATGAACAGTGAAACATTATGAATATCCCCAAAATGTAAGGAAGAAAATATTCTTGTCAAATCTCTTACTAAACTACCATACAGCCTGTAATGGAGCGTGTTAACTTCATCAGGAGGAGGCGGTGGGCAGCAGTAACCCCACATTACTCCACAGCTCAGCACTGCTCCATTTATCATGACCTCAATTGGCCAGGATGTCCCATCTCTGTCTATCTTGCGGTCTGTCCCCCACTGCTCTTTTACTCCACAATCTGTTTCTGTGTAACTTTGCTCCTCTCTCCTGTGCATTCCATATTTGATACTGTAGGGTTAGATTGTAGTCGATTTATGTGTAATTGTGTTCAGTCTTGAGGTCATAGTTTGTAATGCTGCATAATACTTTCCTGGTCAGAATATATTAAGTGTGCCATATTGTACAGGTGTTGCTTTGTGCTGCATATTTCCAGCATGAGTTGGGGGAGTTGGAGAAGGATGTGTACTTGTATTGTTTCTGTATGTGTATGTAAACAACTTCAGTGGTTGCATGGGGAGGGGCTGTCCTCTAACCTGCCTGGTTGTGAGTCCTTGAGGGTTGGTACCTTTCATTCAGTTACTACTGCAGTGGATTTTGACATATGCACGGAAGCATAACGCATAAATTGACATAATTTGGATGGAATGGGAATGTCAGAAACCAGGTTTGCATCCAAATGTAATGCATATTATAATTAAATTTTGGAAAAATCTGCAATAAAAAAATACCAACAAAGGAAATTTTACAGAGATGTTGGTGCAGCAGTAAAGCTAGGACAGTGAAGATGTGAACCTTTGAGGTTTACACTTAGGAATCTTATGAGGGCCAGCCTCACCAATAACATCTGCATCTATGTACTGGGAGAGAAAAGGAGGGGTCTGCCTATAACTGGTTGATGTATGGCAGGGGGAATTTGATTGCCATTGCTTGCATACCTTCAAAATGCATAGATATGGTGAAACCCACTTGGCACCAGTTCAAAAATAAAGCTGGCTGGATTGTTTCCTGCATATCATTGCCCATACAGACATCCATGCAGACATTCAGACCTCTGTGTTGCTATATATTGTATCTGAATGTGTGCACAGTGTTTACATTATGCAAAAATATTTGTTCACTGATCTGTTTGCATTTGTCTGTGAGGTGCATGCATGTTTGTGTATTTACTATTCAACATTGCGTGCCGCTCAAATGTGTGACAGCCGGCCTTCAGAGGAGCAGATTCAACAACAGAGCAGGGGAATGAGAGCAAAAAGTGAATGTTGCTCAGTGAGCTGCGAATAACCGGCCTGAGGACATCAGCAGGGCTGGAATGAAGAGATAGAGAGATCGAGAGGGAAAAGAAAGAGTTGAATGAAAGGATAGTCACAAATGTGATGAGAGAATGGAAATGGGGTGGACAGCGAGTGTTTAGGATGGAAAGATGGAAGATAAACAGTAACATGGACTGAGTGGTAGAAAGGAAAATGTGTGAATCAACAAGCACTGCTGTCATTTAGATGTGTCAACGATTTGGCATCAGTGCTGGGACTGCAGTGTTGTTAGTCACACTACAACTTGGGAAAGACCAGGAGGTAGTTTCTCACACACAAACACACACATACACACACATTGTTCTTTTATTCTATTTTCCCCTGCATCCAGATGTCCACCCAGCAAGGATCCAGATGGCCTGGATACCCTCCCTATAGTGAAGAGGTGCTTTTTACATGCACACACACACATAGACACACGCACACACACACAAAGCAGCATGGCCGTGTTTTTCTCCCTCTCAGAGGGAGGATTAACTCTGCTCATTAGGGCTCCCCCGCCTCTCGCCATCCTCTCTCCTCCCCCTCCCTCCCCTGTCGACCTGCCTCACTGTCATTGGCTGCTTCAATCAGGACCACCGCTGACTGGATCGCTGTGACTACAGGACACAGGAGAGCAGGGAGGAGGTGGGATGGGTTGATGTTGCCACGGTAATAGAGGAGGCGACCACTCACCAAATCATCGTGCCGGGGATGAAATGGAAAAAAAGAAAGGAAAATCAAGTGGAGGGGTGTGTAAAGGGGGCTACATAGTGAGGGACTGAAAGGAGGAGAGGAGAGGAAAAACAATAACAACAACAGCCTGGGATTAGGCATCGACGGAGCAATCAGGAAGTCCATTTAGGACAAAGCGGCGTTAAAAAATCCTCCCGGACTTTAGGAGTGATCGTCAGCGCTGAGCTGCCAGTCTGATTGGACAGCTGCTCAAGATCTGTGGGGGTATAAAAAAAACACACGCACATAAAGAAAGAAAGGATGAAATAAGACAGGTGAAAAACAGCTCTTGTACCTCTGCTCGCTGCTGTGATATTTCGCTGCTGTGATATTTCACTGCTGGCTATGAGTGAGAGGAGGTAAGCTGGCCGGCGTGGTGCCTGGGGCACAGAAATAGAAGCAGAGAGAGAGAGAGAGAAAGACACTGCTGGATATGAAGAGCATGCGTCAGCAACAAGAGCAGTTTGGAGAGAGATATAACAGAGATGAGCATGTAGAGCTTGGTGGAGCGAGAAACAGATTGAGGGTAGAGGTTATTGCCGTGGCGTATGATGGGACGACAGAAATAGAGCCTGCTGGATTTGTCACCTCCAGTGCCACACCTTGGCTGCATCAACCCAATGCTTCATCCTGGCTACAGCAGCTTCTGCATATGGGCTTTCCTCGTCTTGGTGGACAATAACGACCAGTGAGCTATTTCAGATGAGCAGTTTAACACCTTGGATGCTTTTTGAGGAATAAAGCCAGTGTCATGTGAAAAGGACACACCGTTGTGTGTTATAAATACACTGATTGTGATTTTCTTCAGAAGAGGAGGAATCCCTGCCCACAACAATGCAAAAATAGGACCTATGTTCCTTCTGCATCTTGCCAGAGGAATGCATCACTAAAAGCTATTTCTATTAAGATAAGCACCTGTGTTTTAACAGACTGTTTGGCCAGTGAACACAGCAAAGCTATCACTGTGCGATCATGAGGAACTCATTGTCCGGCCATTTTCAAGGAAAGCTGACTCAACCTAAATGAGGAAGACAATGAAAGTGGGAGTATTGGCAGTATACAACAGCAGCATTTAATCCAATGGTGATTTTTCTGAAGAAATGCAGTGCTGTGAAGTGAATGACATGCAGAATACTGTACTTGTCTCCCTAATGACAGCACAGACCTTCAAGCGGGCTGACTGACCTGACTGACTAAGTGCGTGGTTTGATCACTGACTGGAGCTGTGGCTGTTTGAGGACTTTGAGGACACGTAGCCCCGGGCAGGTACTGGCTGGGTGTTGGAGCGCCACAATGGGGGAGACAGCTGAATACCAGAGGCTGCAGGAGACGTCAGAGTCTGACTACCAACGGCTGCCCAGCGATGACGAAGAGGTAGATCGCTCTAGTTCCCTTGATTACAGTAGTGCTGCTGTCACACAGCTTTAAACAAACATGCAAGACAGATAAACATTGAGGAGATTCAGTAGGTAGCCTATAATGGAAAATTAATAGGTGTGAGATGCTGTGGGGCTTTGTTGTAATGATTTACAATAGGGGTGTTTTTTTCTCACTGAGCAGAAAATAAGTTAGATGGTGGTTCTTCTAGAAAACTGGAAACTTTATTTTTTTTTGTGGTAGCAACTTAAGCAGTGTTACATTTTAATGTGTTTGGCCTTGGTTTTGTATATTGTAAAAATCATAATCATGATTATTTTAGTCAACATTGACCTTGCAAATTAACATTAATACTGACTATGAACTTAAAACCCCCGTCTATTTCATGATGCATTTTCTTAAACTTTATATGTAATTAAACTGAACGACAAATAATAAAAATTAGGGCTGTCAATCAACTAAAATAATTAATCACACAATTTCTGTGATTAATCACTTTGTTCCCTTTGTCTTTAAACCTTTAAAACCTCTGAAAATGTCTATATATATATATATATATATATAAAAATAAAAGCAAGTACTATAAAAGTATGATACCAATTGCTATAATGTTAAAACAGTTATTTCACAGACTGAAAAATACTACACATGTATTATAAAATTAATATAATTGATACCAACTCAAAACAAAACTTATATATAAAAGCTTAATTGTGAAATAAAAATCTGGCACAATCATAATTTTTCCAGGATTCATATCTTCCATAAATGTTAGAAACCAAAATTACATTTATTCCCCATCTTGACTGTGTGTGCAGGCGTGCAACATATGTGTCCTAACCCATAAAAATGATTGTGGTAATACTCACTGACAGCCGTTTTGGTGACATCAGGGAATTCCATGTAATTTTAGTGTGTTACAGGTCACTTTGCATTTAAATTGTGGTGTTGTGCTAGCACCTGGCCCAGTAGCAGAAAGATCCAGTTCTTCACTAAAATATCTGTGAAAATAAGTCTTTGTAAGAGGAGAAATTGCGACGTGTCAAAAGAAAAAAAAAATGCAGTTTAAGTAATTAGGTGAATATTGGCTGAATTCCATATCACTGCATCGGTTTTTTGGGTCCTGTGTGTTGTGCATGTTGGCTCACTGCCACAGTAACTTGACCTACTGAGACACTTGAATAAAACAAAGCCATTGCTATAACGTTAATAGTAACACCTATTAGTAATGCCTGTCTGCTGTGTCAGTATAAATCCGTATCATGGATCCCTGTGAGCACTCACTCATCTGTCACACTGAACCAACTCTTTTACACTCGTATGTCACCAACACTCTCCTCAACCACCACATACTCACGCTCACCACACACAGCACTTCTCACCCACACGCAAAGCCGGCTCCTGTGTGTGCTGACTTATTGAATGCAAAATCATGAGGTCATTGATGAGGTGCTGCTGAATGAGTTTGGTGACAGGCGAACTATGACATTTTATAGCCTCCCACTTCTTCCGCAAAACCCCACGTCCTTTCACAAACCCTGTGATGCACGGAAAGGCCTTGCTGTTCTTTTAGCTTGGATATAACCAACCGCTGGCACTGTTGGCATTGTTTTTTTATTTTTATAGGTAGCATACTCTTTGAAGGAAGATGTAAAAGATAAAGTGTGATGTGACTGAAAGCTTCCTGGCTTGATTAAAAAACTACACATGACAACAGGGAATTAGCTTGGCCATTGTAAGCCAACTGCTGTTATCCACTATAAAAGTTTTTTTTGTCCTGGTACTTGTAATAAACTGTTTGAAATGACCACTATTCTTCCACTACTTACTTGGATTGAGTCAAGCCCTCCATGACACTGCATATGCAGGACACCCGGCTTAATAACTTGATGGCTGGATGAATGTATAGAGACCTGTGTGTAGAGAACAGTTGAAATATCATGAATGTCAACTGTGTGAGACGTTTAGGGTCTGTGTGCTAGTTCAGCAAAGTTAAGCCGCTGGACAACGCAGCTGTCCGGATTTCTGTGGGCTGAATCAGATCACTCTCTCGCTACAGCTGCAGCTTTGTGCTGAATGAGCGGTTTTCTAGCTTAAACACAACCCTTGCGCACTGCATGTAGCCATCTCCATCAAAAACTCTCAGATAGAGAGATGTAGGAAAAGATGAGGCTCTTAAAGAGAGAGGCAATTGAGAGGTTAGAGACTAGTGACGCTCTTCAATAGTAATAATATGTTTTGTCCATTCCTGTCACTGTCACATATTCAGTGCGACATAGTTGGTTCACATGCTGTTGACTGTCTGTGGGAGGTCAATCATCATTGACCGACTTTTTTAACTAACACCCTCCTTTCCCCTCTTAACCAGCTTTAGAGGATCAAAGAGGGGATTGCCTGGGCTGTATGTGTTTTCAGGGTGGGGGCAGCATAAGGACATATTGGAGGGGGGGTTGTTTTGATGGACTGGCATTATGCATATTAGGCCAAGCTACCAAAAGGGGACACATACTGTATGTTCTGTGTTCGCCTGGTAGCAGTCTGTTAGTATCCCAAACTTTTTTCATTCCCACAGTCTGCTCTTTTGACGCCCACAACCACATGACGCTTCTCCTCTCCTGACTATGTGAATGATGAGGTGCTGTGGACGGTAAAGGGATTTAAGGAGAACGTAAAAAGCCAGGCTTTGACAGAGGGTTCCTATCTGTGAGATCAGGGATGACGCATCTCTGTCTGTCTATGCATGCAGGCCTCCATCAGAGGCATCGTGTGTGTGTGTAAGTAGATATTTTACTTGCACAGTTGTAACAGGGATTAATGATGTTTGTCCTACTACTCCTTCACTCTGCTCTGCTGGTTTTTGGCACCTGTCACCAAACCGCAGATTGATGTTTTGCCACCAAAAGGGTTTGCAACTTATTTTAAAAATGCACTGGCAGCGAGTCCACCCGTATCCACTAAGATATGTTAATTCCCAGCACAGTACGTCAGTGTGAATCCAGCCGTGAGCGCATGCCTCTGCATGCCTGTTTCTGTGTACAGTGAGCTTCATATTACAGAACTGAGCTTAATGTGCGTGTGCGTGTGTGTGTGCGTGTGCGTGTATGTGTTGCAGTACTCGGACTTAATGCAGACCTCACACAGCGCTTTGTTCTTCATAATCTCATTAGACACCAATTTGATGTCAGTTCATGATAATGCAATCTACACGGTCAGACGTTTAACTTGGGCTGAGCATCCTTTCATACTCCAGTTGAACAGACACTGAGTCATAAATCTACTGCCTGTGTGTTTGTGTGTAACACACAAGAAAGAAATGGAAAGAAAGAGAAAGGGAGATGGAGGCCAGATAGGAGCAGCTGGAGAGGCCTTCAGTGGCTGCTTCATTGTAAGTGAAGACCCAAGCAAGCTGCGCACAATCACTGAGCTTTATTAACCCACATCTTAATGACCATGAGAAACAAACCACCCATTTAACATATTTACCAATCAGCAGAAGTTAGCGGCATGGACCAAATACATTCGACAATAAAGACAGAATTTCACACAAATGTCCAATAGGATAAAAGCGATGATGACAATTTGTTGTATATATCAAACATCAGGTTTATTGTGAATTCCTAACGCAAAAACACTTTCCTGGCTGTTATTCACCGTCATAACTCGGGCACTGAAGGGAGACTGTTAATATATATTTCACATTCGATCAGGTAACTAATAGGTGGCAATAATCTTGGGTGTTCACCCTGAGGGATGCACATGAAGCATCCATACTTACTGTGATGTAATTGATCAAAAGCTTATCAAAATTGCAATAAGGACAAATACAATATTGAAATTGCAGGAGGCACAGTGTTTTTCAATAGCAGAATATTGTGTGTTATAATCATTTTGGGCTTAATATCATGGTGCTGCAGAGAAATCTTATTGTACTATACAGACTATCTTTGTCGATTAGAGATCTTTGCAAACATATCAAACCACAATCTTTTTTTGTATTTTTAACAATGATGCAAAAAGGATTGCAATATTGGTCATAATAATCACAAATAGATTTTTTTTCTGAATTGTGCAGCCTTATTGCAATGGCTACAATATATATTTATGAGTGTGGCCAGACCTAGATGCACAACTGCCATCCAACTCATCCACACTTCTTGTGTGGTCAACAAAGAGAAAAAAGGGACAGTTTTTTTGTATCTTTATGGTCAAATGTTTAGCAGAGATACATTATGCTTAAATAAGGAAATAACATTCATTGTAGCTTAGAAAGTATCCATCTTATTAAAAAAACAATTGGTTAACACCTCACAGTAGGTTATGACATAAGTATTGAGCTTCCCTATGAATCCATTATTATCATTAGGACACAGGGAATGACTGTAATCATCTCATGCCTAGATCACCCATCCACCCATGTGAATAGATTGGTGCTACCTAGTGGCGTCACAGTGGAGCTGCAGGTCGACTTACTGACCATTAATCGTATTGGTCTAATCTCCTTAGCGAGAAGGCAGCTGACGGCACTGTGACACATTCCTTCCATTAATTCAAATTGACCCAGTACCAGTGTAACCTCAATATCTGATGCTCTACATACTCTCTGAAACACACACCAGAGAAGATGAGAGTCACTCTTTTCATTTGTGTTTGGATTTTAAACTCAGCAGTGCAGTGCAGCAGTTCAAGACTCAGTCTTGGGCTTCAAGGAATGTGTGCTATTTTACATCATCTATTTCATAGTCATGAGACTTATATAACTGTTCTTATACTCAAGCAAACATTACTTTTCAATTTGTCGCGCCAATAAAGTCTGTTTGACTGTGACTGAAGCACATAAGACAACTTACAGTTCAAAATGAGTTCTCAGCAGAGATCATGTGGACTGGGATTTGTATGCCGAGTCATGCCATTAATGGCATGACTCGCTTCAGGGAGATGATTCTAAGGTGTGTGTGTGTGTGTGTGTGTGTGTGTGTGTGTGTGTGTGTGTGTGTGTGTGTGTGTGTGTGTGTGTGTGTGTGGTTGCAAAGGGGAAGAGAGGACAGGGAAGGGTCTTTCCTTTTTTCCTCCTGTCATGACACATCCTGCATGCTTGATGAAGTTGAGCCAGATTCATGACGTCACCTCTGTGTTTGAGTAACTGTGAGAATTAGACAACTGATGGCTGAACGAGTCCAGGAGGAATCCACATCTCAACTCTTGAAATGATGGACTGTGGAGCCAGCTAGCCCACTTTAGCTCTACCTCATTAACCCTTCTAGACAACACAAGAAGAAAAAGCTAGTCTAGAGGCTGTGGAGCTGTATGAGGCTTCCCGACAAGACAACATACTGCATGTGATGAGTGTTAAAGCTCTGTATCAATAGGTGTGGTGAATGTTTGTAATTTAAATACATCAACACCTTTTCTGTGGGCTTGGAAAGCGTTATACAATAATACAATCCACCGACTAATTACGAGTACAGCATTAATGCAAATGTAGGGGTACAGGACATTGAAGGAAGTGCTTCTCATCCCTGACAATCTGCTTCTGACTTTTATATCTCTTTGCTGAGGCTGGAATCACATGGATGTAAAAAAAATTAAAAAAACCCCCATCAAAATACCTATTGGATGTACAATGTGATTGCAGTTCAGTTGAGACTTGCTCATATATACGTAGGGAGAGAGATTATATTTAATTAAACTTGATGAAGTCTTCTGTCATCTGTGAAACAGGTGGAATCTATCAAACCCTTTTTTCTTGTTGTCTTGTGGCAAAGCCCTTTTCCCCATCCGTTTCACCGATGTAAAAAAAAAAAAAAATGAAAGGATTATCCAGGCAAAACCATTTTTCATCTGTTCTTCATCCATAAACACAGAAGAGAAGACAATTTTGATCTGACTTTGAAAATGGATCACTAGATTTTTTTTCTCAATGGGCTTAGGGCTCTTCTCTTAGGGCTTCTGTAGATTTATTTGTTAAATGGGTGCATAATTTTTGTAATTTTTGACCCATATTTGTTTAGACTACTATTGGCTAAGGCAAAAAGATATAAGTTAACACCAGTTAATGCCTATTAATCGTATGCTGGCTTTTTTAATGGTTTAGTAATATTGCCTACAATCTCCTGTCAGATACTAGCTACCAGATACTGTAAGAAATACTCTTTAAAAACCTTTGTGTACAATAAAACTCTTTTCTGAATGACCAGAACTGGATCAGATATCTTCACATTAAATCCGATAACAAACAAAATGCAGCTTGCCCCGTTGTGAATAGAAACACAGACACGAACCAGCTGTGTGCTGTGTACCATAGTACACAGCACCACACGCTATTCACTTCTGTCCGCTGTCCTGTTTTTAATTAAAGCCAGACATTTTATGACAACATCCTTATTTTGTTGTTGTTTTTGCTTTCCTTCCCCTCTGTGAAACTACCGCCTGCTCACCTCCCTTCCTTCCTCTAGTAAACACAAACCTTCCTAATTAAAAGCAGAGGAGAGTGGCAGTGAATAAGAAATATCCAAGTCAAAGCAAGAGGCCAAGTGCCAAGAGGCCAATACTGAATAGGTTGATTAACAAGCATAGAGTAAAGCAAAAACAAAGAGCAGAGAGAACAAAAAACTGTGATATCAGAAAAGCGAAAGCTTCGTATGTCTGACAGGAGACAGAATGAGAGAGAGCTAACTGCTGCTTAGGGTCTAAAAAGCAGCTGGTAAGGGTTTGTTTATAGTCAGCAGAGGGAGAGAGAGATAACATTTTTGGAGGATTAGAGGCAGGAAATAAAAGGCAGCACCAAATAAAGAAGAAAATGCAACGGGTTGGCCAGACCCTGGAGAGGGAAGAAGGGAGGGAGGGGAGGCTGGGAAAGGGGAGCAGAGTGAAAGACAGGGGATTAATGAAGGAGGGAAGGATAGGGAGGAGAAGGGTGAGGTTAGGACTTTTCTGCTGCAGTGGTAAAAGACAGAATAGACGTCAGTGAGAAAGAGAGGGAGTGGGGGGAGCTTAGTAAAGTGAGGTGGCCTGGGCAGGTCTTGTTAAGATAATTGGTTTATATTTTTGAGCTGTAACTTAACGCATTAGTCACCCGCTGACAGACATCTGCTGCCTTTGTGACTTCTAATCACCTGTGAGGAGGATATTTAGGTTTAAAATGACACAAAATATAAGTACTTTCAAAAGGCCCATATTGTCCAAGGTGAGATTTACAAGTCATTGTTTTTTAATCATGAACTAAGTCAAGGTGCTATGTAAAGGCTGTGAAGGTATCAGCACAAAGCCTGTATTTAGGAACTGGCCTTCTGAAAGAGGGACTTGTGATGTCATCAAAAGTTTTTTTTTGTACTTTTAAGGGGAACATTTTATTTAAAACATTGGAAAAATATTGCAAAATAATCTATTTAATAATAAATAGAATATAGAAAATAGAAATAGAAAATAGAAATAATCTGTTTCTCCATTATCATGAATTTTTGCAGATTAGCAGGCAGGCATATGAGAGGAGATCCAGCAGTGGAGAAGGGGAAGAAGTGGTCAGTGCTTGTTGTGTGTGGGTGTATGTGTATGTGTGTGTTTGGGGGGTTGCATCACAGGAAACAAGCTCTCCATCCTGCAGTTGAATGTGACCCCTTGGCCCTGGATCAAATGCTCCTCCGGGCTGAATACCATGAAGCCTCTGTCCTCTCTGCACCACGCACTGCTCTGCGCTGCACGGACCATCTGACTGACTGCAGGAGAGAAAGGAGGGGGGTGAGGAAGTAGAGCAGGGAGGAGGTAGGAGAAGGGGTACATAGGGGAGAAAATGGGAAAAGGACAGGAGAGAAAGCAACAGGGTAAAGATCAAAGCTAAGGAAAAAGATGATACAAACACTCTACTATACAGCACATTACTGCTATCAGACACCAACCAGACACACATGTAGTTGCACCCTAAAATGTGAAACCAGAGACAGTCACTCAGTCTGGCCCTTGGTCCCTGCTGCCTGGCCGACTGACAAGCTGTTGAATCGGGGAGAAGTCGCTCCTATTTTTAGCCCCACGCTTGATGGAGGGATGGAAAAGCAAACAGACAGTAGCTGCACGAGCAAAGACAGGGAGAGAAAAAGAGAGAGAGGCAATCAGTGTGTATGTTTGAGAGAGAGAGGGAGAGTGAAAGGAAGGGAGGAAGGAGGAGTGACTTATTTGTGAAGTTCTGCAAGTTTGAATCACTGGCTCTCTGCTGTTTGAGGAGGACACATGCCTAGTGCAGAGCTGAGAGGCTTTCTCTACTACGAACAGCAGCGTTCAATCAGTCTACAGCCTTTTTTCCACAAATCAGAAGACAGTGTATTTTCTGTTTTGCACACTGAAGGGCTACATGAATGCTTCTTTGCCTTCTTGAGGGAGCTGAAGCCAAAGAAGGGGCTTACAGGACGATTGCCCCGCCATGGAATGTTGTAGATTTGCACCCAGGATCATAGGAAGTTTTTCTTCCCCCTCTTGGGTTCGGGGCTGCGGGTCTGGACCCGAGGAGGGTGTGCGCTTCTTAAAATTCCCTCAGAGACTGGGAACATCAAACTTGGAGGACTCTGGTAATGGTTTAAGAGACAAGCAGCCACTTTTGGCCATTTAAAGGCGCGTGCACATTATTTTGCACCTACACTGATCCAGACGAAGGAATTCAGGATGCGACGCTTTGACAAGCTGAGAAAGACATTCCCCTTCCTGGCACATTTTCATGTGTATCGAGTAAGTCTGGTGTCTGTCTAATGGCTGTCTGGTCCACTGAGGGGTTTTATTATTCAGAAATATGACATGGATATTATTAGCGATAGACAGGGTCATGTGGTTTAGCCAGATATTTAATTTTAGTGTTTGTATCATGAATATGGTGGTCTGTCGGTGTGTGTATATGCATATGTGTGTGTGCACTCTCCAGCTGGACTGAGGCTGTCCTCTGGGAGGGTTGTTGTTATTGCAGCAGGATGTTAGAGCAGAACAGATCTGATACAGGACATGGCTTTGGCCAGGAGATGTGTGTGTGAGCGTGTGAGCATGTGTGTGTGCATTTCTTCACCACCATGAGGAATGAGTTCAGGCCAGAGGAATTTCTCAGCAGGGACATCATGTTGTTTCACTTCATCTGAATTCTTACATCCCTCTCTCACCTATCTACATCATTACTGTTGTTTCTGTCTCTTTCTTTTTTATTTGATTAAATGGAAAATGCTACAACATAAAGGGATTAAAAGATATATGTATGGAGAGGGAGAAACGGCTAATTAAAGCACTAATGCTGGAGGTCTGGTTTGATTCTTAGTCTTGTGGAAATTAAGTTTTGACATATCATTCCTCCTGCTGACCACATACCATTTCCTTCCTCATCCCAGTATGAGATGTTTTACCATTTTCCCTGAAATGTATTTAATAGTGCCAGTTAGTGACAATACATGGTCTTTGTCAGACTTGTCAGGCTGGTTCTTGACACCTCAATCACTGAGGTATCTAAGGTACCAGTACAAGGTACCATTGTAGGTTCTCCACTCGATTGATCAACATATCTCCTGAATGGGTTTATATGAACTTTTACAATTTGGTTCACATGATTTCCTATGAAATAACAGTTATGCAGCTGATAGTCACTGTTTTGGACAACTGCTGTTTTAAACAAGTGCCTAAAACTTGTGATATGGAATTACTTATGGTTAGGAAGCAAAATGGCCTTATAGCTATGAAAAAAATGACTGGATGAAATCACTGAGTCACCAGATACTGTAACGTTGGTGACCCAGAACATGAGTAAAGAACTGGACATGAATGTATACAATTGGTGCTGGTATTAAACACAAGCGAATGCTTCTTTTAACAGGATGGGTATCAAATGAAGAGTAAAACGAAGGTATCAGATGAAGAGCTTAATTATTATCAGTATCACTTTAAGGGATAATGTAATTTTTCAAACAGTGTACTGTTCTAGGACACAACCCATCCTAACCACAAGCGAAAGTATGATAATGACCGTCTGTGAAGCACCTGTCTCCAGAAAGTGTAAAATGTAATAACCTGTTCAACGAGTATTGTAAATTAGTAAGCACGTTGACAGAGAATAGGATATGAAGGCCTCAAGCATCTTGATGTTGACCCCTCATGACTTAGATTTGTCACTGTCATGGAAAGAGGCCTGAGAGGAAGCTGACTTGCGTCTTTGGCACCGACCAGTGAAGTAACACTTATATGTTGGCTGCCAGGGAAGATCACACTTGGGTCTGCTTTGTGGAGGATGAAGGGTGTAATAGTTCATGGTGGGACTCTACAGTCATGTCATGCCCAAATAATAGGATAAATGACTGTCGGATTGGAACAACAACTTAAAAAGTTGGTGAAAAGTTTGTAAAGTGACTCAGTCAGTCTCCTATTATGACATGGCAAAAGTTAATGTTGGGGTATTAAGTTAATAAGGACGTTAAAGTTAATTAATTGATTAATTATCATTACCCCTGATAATAAGTGAATTAAAGTAATGCAAGATTCTATTGGTCTTTGGGAATTAACATGTTGTTTAAATGCTCTGAGCACACCTTCTTTGTAGCTACCATGTCATGAATATGTTTTCTTTCATGGATGTAAAAGAAATAAGTGGGTATGTCTGAATGTTTTAAAGAACATTCTTGCTTTTAACTCTTTATAGTTTAAACTGCAGATCAAATAAACATGCCACATGGTAGGAGAGCATTTGGCACATCTTAGCACAGTACTGAACCAGCCAAATACACCACTGTATCGTTTTTCTCTGGGTAAGGGTCAGGCATGATGCAGCAAAATGCAAAATATGGAGACGGACTCAAATTACTTCGGCTGTATTTAATCTGAAAGCCACAAGCACTACAAGCATTAGGTTGTTGTATTATGTTGGACTTGGTTAATAACAGACTTGTTGTACCTGCTTCAGTCAAAACAGATGATTTCTCATCAGGCAAACATCAACAACAAGATTTCTTTTAGACTTTTTTTAATGGACCAAACCTCTTGCTGTCTCGGACATTGCTAAAAAGATATCACCTGACCCACTTTTATGTGCATTGCAATGAATTTGTATCAGGATACAGACATCTGGCATAATCATTGGGGATTGAGCCCTCCCAGCAGATCAGACTCAGTCAGAACTCACATCCAAAATTCATGGAAAATCCAGGACCACTCACTTTCCATTGAAGAGGCACGTAAGATACATATTTTTTGTATCTTATGTTATAACAGATGGTCATGTGCCAATTTTTATTTTTTTTTTATAATGGTTGTGTATTTGTGTGAGAAAAAAAGACGTTCTTTACCTCCTCAGGTCAGTCATTAAGCAATAGGAAGTGACCTCTAACCGAGCCCATTTAATAGTTTGAAATGACAGAAAGGAAGCTGCGACCTCTGACACTTTCTTCCAGACCTTGTAACCTTGGCTCAGCCAGCACAGGAAATTCCTCATTCACAGAGTGTAATTACTGCTCAGTGGAGTGACCCCTGCGCCCCAGAGCATCCACCCTTAAGGTCTCTCTGTCAGTGCCTGCAGATGAGGAATGTTTCTCATTTTTTTCTGTTGATTAGGTCAGTTCATGTCCCCATTTGCACTGGGAGTAATACTGAGGAGCAGTTTGAGCAGGTGTGAGGGTGGATAATGTTTGTAGCGGTTCATCTTTATTACTACTTTGACTCTATGAAAAAGTCCATGTATTGCTATCTTAAATTCAGATGTTGTGTTTTAACATTTAGGATTGATGGGATGACTCTATGTCTTATGGAGGGACGTAGCATAATATATTTCATGTGGTCAGATTGTTGTGGAGCCTCCGATTTGTCTTCACTGACACTTATGGACACCAGATGTGGATCTAATGTATCTCTGCCTACTACAGAGTATTCTACCTTTTGTCTCCAGTTTAGAAATTAATCTGCATCCCTGATTCCGTAATAAATAAAACAGTGCAATAATCTGGTATTTAAGTTTTTAACAAGACTATGCTTAACCTGCAAACCAATAAACTTTGTTTATTACAATGTGTTTTTTTTTTCATTTTGTTGAAAATTTTGAGTAAAGAAATAAATTGACTAGGCCTTATATTAGCACCACACATAATCGGTCTAATCAGTGCCTGTTTCATACTTTAGAAGTAAAATGTTCCTCTGACAGGCAGCAAATGCTATAACTGGCTCCTGGCCCCCATGTCCTTGTTTATGTGATGTAAATTTGGCTTACCCAGACTGCAGTGTATGTGTATGTACGTGCCCAAATGTGTGTGTATTTTTAGTGTACTTGCATATTGATGAGTAATCGCTAGGTATGTGGACTCTGATGTAAATGTCTAAGCATCTAAGCAGGTATTTCATGGTGCTGTAAACTGTTCCTGGAGGCCACACAATAGATTTGAGCTCAGTTTCCACCTCTTTTCTACAGAAAATAATGGTTTGATTCTTGTGCACTGACTTTCTATCCAACTGTAGTTTTGTAACTTATTTGTATTGTTTTCATGGTTTGTTTTGCAGAAACTGGGCAGTAGCATGCAGTGTGAAGAAGGCACAGAATGGCTGCTGGAGCTGCTGATGGAGGTGCAGTTGCAGCAGTACTTCCTGAGGATTCGAGATGACCTTAATGTCACACGGCTGTCACACTTTGACTATGTCAAGAATGAAGACCTGGAGAAAATCGGCATGGGTCGACCTGGTGAGAAACTGTTTGTCTGTGTGTTTGAGTAGGTTTTGCTGTTTGTTTCTGAACGTTTGTGTTTAGTCTATCCAAAGACCAAATTCTAGTTTAGTTCTGCTTGGACCCTGAAAATAGTCTTGGTTAAGCAACACCACAGACTGGGCTGGACACAATATATGTAAGCAAACACACTGGAAGCTTCTTGGTTTTGTTCTTTACACAGCTGAAAAATACTCCCTGATTAACTTGAATAATTAGAATACTATTGTCTTGAATTGTCTG
>JAOWBC010000115.1:1616007-1626177 GCA_028566105.1 Hypoplectrus providencianus | reverse complement strand
TATATATATATATATATGTGTGTGTGTGTGTGTGTGTGTGTGTGTGTGTGTGTGTGTGTGTGTGTGTGTGTGTGTGTCTGTGTGTGGTCAATGACGAATGAAAAACACAAATTTCTTTAAAAAATTGATATAAATAGTTTGAATTCAAGGTAAATTGGATACATAATAGATTATAAATGATGATAAATAATTGCTTCTTGTTTATGATCCATGATTCATTTACAAAAATGAAAGCCTCAGAGAGACAGTAACTAGGAGAAGCACATAAGGGAGAGCTCTGAAGAACCTCATTGTCACATAATTGACCACTGCTTTCCTTGTGGCTGCTGTTACCTACCACCTAGCCACCCAATTATTGTACGGTCTGCCAATTGAGATTAGCCACCACATATGAAATCATCTGCCATTTAGAAATACAGCCAACCTACTTTTACACTATAATGTGCACAGCATACAGATCCTGCTCTGTATAGGAGGCTTTTCTGGGTGAAATAGAATTAACTTACGATTTTGGAGTAAATTCACTTATGACTAGAAAACGTGGTGAATGCACAACAATTGGCCTTTGTAATAGCAGCCTCTTGACATGCTCTGCAGTTGTCCAGTCATGACTTACTTTGACAAACAATCTATATTCCAAGAAAAAATAGTGCTGCCAGCTGGGTAAAGGCCATCCACTTTCAGCAGGTAAGGTCAGATCCAAACACAGGGCAAGAAAACTCTGCTGGTCAAACAACTCGTCAGACTGCAGACAGCCTGATATGAACCTCATTACCCCCTATGGGCAGAGATCCACTGATGTTGAATGATCTTGAACAAGGTTACTATTAAAAGGAGTCTTTTATCACTTTCTCTTATGATACCAGAGGTGTTTACATGTATAATAATGATCTTTATCCTGGCATCATGTTGGCTAAAATACTAGTGAAATTCTTTTATAAACAAACAAACACAGCTAATAATTTCATAAGGACATCACCTCAAATTGACAACATTCATTGGCTCTAAGACAGGAGTGGGCAAACTATTCCATTAAGGGCCGCTGTGGCTGCAGGCTTTCCTTCCTACCAAGCAGGAGCACAACAGGCACAAATCATCAAATCAATGGATCTCAGGGTTCAAACAGCTGATTGGTTGAGTCACGTGTGCTCTTGATTTCTTGCACCTTCCTGCAGCAGCTCATCAGCTCTTGACCAATCAGCTGTCAGCTATAATATGCAACAAATTAGTTTCTTGGACCCCCTTTAAAAATCTTAGAAAACATTAGCATATTACCTATTACGTAAAAGGTAATTTAAAAATCCACCCTATATACAGACCCACACAAAACCTGAGACAAATGATAGTGATAACCTAAAAGAGGGAGCTGTCGTTTTATATTTTAAATAATACATATGTCATTATGATGGGTTGAAATTTGTGCAATATTTATGTCTGAACTTTTCTTCTTCTCTGTCTGCTGTTTACATGCAGCTCCAGCCTTACATAGATGTGGTAACTGTTGGCTGCTTCTGACTAATCATGTTACCGTACTGATTAAGACTTCTTTTTGCACACACACACTGAAGCAGTGATTAAACAAAGTATAACTTTTACATTATCTATTTGTCCATTCAGTTTCTCCTCTTGTCTTTTGAGGCACCAAGCCAGTTACTTTCCTAATCAATGAATCATTTGGCCTGTAAAATTGAACATAGTGAAATATGCCCTTAACAGATTCCTAGAGGCAAAGTTACATCTTCAGTTATTGTCTGTCCAGTGCATTCAGGCACATTCATGTTCCCAGTGGGATAGGTCTATTTGGTCAAATACTCAAACAGTTCCTGCCTTGGTGGAAAGACTATGGTTAATGATGTTTTGGAGATCTCTGTGGCACTTTGTGACCATGTTTCCTGATTGACTGATTGACTGATTGATGTGGCTTTGCGGTGTGTCAGAGGAAACAGGACTGGTGCATGGGAAAGATGCCATGCTGCTGGCTCAGGACATTGAGTGTTTCGAAACCCAAAAACCAAGCAGGAGTCTGGGGTGAATCTGGTCACCTCTTGGCTACCCTCATCAAAAACAACTGCTGCCCTGCAAGAGCATATTTACTTTAAAGTTTGAGTTTACAGTAGCAGTTTATATGCACACCAACAGAATCTGTAATAAGATGATTTCCTATCTCTGTCAGGAAGTTGTCCATGATATAGCCAAGCAAACTGGATTTAGCATTTATCTCAATGGAAAATGCACAATCTTTGGAACAATGCATCACCAAGTTGTTGAGGCTGTATGACCAAATTTGAAGAACATCATAGAGTAAAACTATTACTTCCTGTTGGGGGTGCTTTAATTTCAGTCAATATTGACACATGCTCAGGGCTGGACTCTCAGCGTACATGATAAATTTGGGGCCTGTTGCCTGCAGAAGGCACTCTGACTATCCCTCATTACCATGTCAATGGCTTCAGCCATGGAGACTCACGCATGAGGATCTTGGGAAGGATGGACAATGAACACTGCTGAAGTTAGAGCAACTTCCTGTTTTTTGGTGAAAATGGCGTAATTCACAGCCATGCCACCCCCACATGGTAAAAAAAAGAAAAAAGAAAACTGTAAACAGGTTTTAATCAAACAGGTCTGAAGATGGTAAGAAACCAAGTTTGAGTTTGTGAGATTACGGAGCCTGGAAATGGCCATAAACTCAGCACGTTACATCTGCCTACCAAGTTTTGATTGTCTAGGTTATACATGACTGAGCCGCTGAATTTTCGAATCTTTTTTCAAATCTGAGCCACTCAGCCATGCCTATTCACCCATGAGGGTCCTCTCGACCCTTACAGTTGATGCTCTGATCCTAATAATAATAATAATAATAATAATAAAAATAGTAAAACCGATTCCAATAGGTGCCTCGCACCAGTCGGTGCTCGGGACCTAAAAAACCACTTAAATCCTAGTAGGATTTTGCAAACCCTTGTGATTGAAACCTGGACACTAAATACTCTGGTCATTGCTGTGATCTCACTCCACAGTGCTTTAATCAGCCGTTGGCAGAATGACATAAATGAGCTTCATTTGAATAATTTCCAAACAAATTCAAGCACCAGTGCAACTTAAGTGTACAGAAACAAGAACAGCTGTCCAAGGTTAGCGTTGTTAGTGCTTCCGCAACAGTTGAAGGAAGTGTTGTTTTCAGCAAGTTAATTTTTTGTATTGGAGCCAGAGAATATGATTTTCTCATCTAGTCAGGTCCCATTTTTACATAATGGACTTCAATCTTATTTGCAGTAATTACAAACCAGCAGCACTCTTGAGGAGGTGAACAAGGCAGTCACTATGGCAACCTCCAAGACCTGCAAAGGTGCTCAGTGTAATGGTAATTCAAAAGTTGTTTCAACCTGACAAATCCTTGAAGAGAACCAACCGTTACAAAACAGAAGGTCTCTATTTTCTCAAGGGTGAGGGAGAGAGTCCAGAGTAGCACTGCCTAATTACATGTTTACTGATCAAACAATCAGGCTGCCTTTTAATCATTTGCAACTAAACGGTAGCACGTTGTGTGTTGATGCAGATCTGATCGGTCAGTGTAATCTTACTTTCTATCATAGCACAAGCTTCTGTCTGCGTTTGTCTTTCTGTCTGAGATAAACAAACTCTTTCTTTCTGTGCTAAAATCACATTTTAATTAGCCTGCTTCAGTAAAACAGATGAATGGAAATCTGCTCAGTTTACTTCTATAAAGTGTTAAAGTGTTGCAAAAATAAACCAATACAGCAGATATTGTGGAGTGATGATTTCAACTTCAGCTTTTAATCAACTGTATGTATGAGCTTCAATGCTACGTTATGAGAAATATAAAGCTACCTAAAATGGATATACTCAAGTAAACCTTAAAAACTATTCTTAAGTACAGTACTTGAGTAAATGTACTTTACATTTACATTCCACCAGTTTTACTTATGACATTGGATTGATGAATCCAAACCTGACAATCCACATTGATGATGCAGACGGTCATCTTTAACCTTCACAATGAAAAATGCATACTAGTTTGCTTTTACAGAATATTTTGGCAACCTCTGGCATCAATGAGGTATTCTGACTCTCTGGATATTTTCTCTTTTTCTGACAATTCTCTGTAAAACCCAGAGATGGTTTAGTATAAAATGAAAATTCAAGTAGATGAGCAGTTTGTAAAATAATCAGACCGTTTCGCACCAACACCCATACCACATTCAAAGTCACTTAAATCACCTTTCTTCTGCATTTTGATACTTGTATTGAACTGCAGCAGGTCACCCTCACCATGTCTGCATGTCTAAATACACTGAGTTGCTGCCATGTGATTGGCTGATCAGATATTTGCATTAATGAGCAGTTGAACTGGTATACATACTGTAGTGGCCAGTGAGTGTATATCCCAGTATTTGCTATCACAATACTCAACACATCAAACAATGTTTAAAATCCACTCTGATTATAGAAAAGAGAAAACTTTTTCTTACCTTGCTGTAGTGAAGCAGTGTTTCACACCAAGTCAGCGATAAGCAGAGACCAAGGCACAAGTATTTCCTTCCTAAAGACGTTTTGAAGCAGAAGCTGCTCGAGAAGATGTTTCCAAATAAGCAGTGCACCTGGCAGGGTAAAGTGGGCAGAGGATTGAGAGCTTAATTCATTTTCATACCATACTGCCCAGAAATGTGCCAGTGGCTGGAAGGCCTGAAATCACCCTGAACATTTAAGGTATGCATGGCATGAAGTAATGTTGAGTATGTGCAGTTTGTAGTTAATGGGGAATAACATGCAAAATCACTGATATGAGGATTTTATTATTTTTTAATTGGCATTTGTAGTTTTTAGTAGACAAATATGGTAGCTTTAGATGATTTGTTGGATTGTAATTACTTTTTAGGGGCAAATAAAAGCAACTGTGACAGCTTAACAATTTTCCCCATCTGATTGAGCATAATACTCACACAGCCAGTGTGAAAAATGCCCCTTGGTCACAGAGTTAACACAGCTACACACCTGTCCACTGATTCCTCCAATCAGTCATCAGAGCTGTCGGTGCCACATCCAGATACATCATGTACGAAGGCTCTGTTCTGTCATCTCTCCCTGTCCATCTCTCCAACCCCCATCTCTTCATCAAGTGGGAACCTGTGGGGATGCAATGTGGACATAAGTGCTTTTCTAAACCCGGCATGCGGGTTGACAAGGGAGGTCGACTTTACCTTCGATCAAAGGAAGTAGACACATGTGATGTACATGCTCACATGTGGACACACATCCAACAACACCACCAAACTCTACAGAACAGCTTGTGATTGTGTAGATGTGCATCTACTACACAAATTTCTTTTGTAATGCCTCTGTGTCATCTGTCCTGTCACAGCTGATTGAGCAAGAGCATTAAAATTGCTCGATGCTTCTTCTTTTACACATCTTCATAAAATAAGATATGGCACAGCTGGGGCTTTTCAATCTTCTGCCCAACAACCCACCAGACAGAGAAACTACTGCTGAAAGGTCCCAGTGGGAATTGGCCAAGGTGAAACTAAAGCTTTCTATTATGCATTCAGGCCGTGCATCTCCAACACTGTGGTCCTTACTGTACTTGGGCTGTCAAATTGGCAAAAAATGATGTATGAAGATTCCTTACAGGAAACCACATAAGTTGTAGGAACTATGTGAATACTGATTTTCTGTGCATTATTTCCATTAAAAAGCAAATCCATTCAACAAGAAATAATTGTTTTACATATCTACATATAACAAAATAAATTAAAGCATGACATAATTAGTAAGCTTACTAATTGTTCTTTTTTTTTTTTAAATCTTGGGGGAAGGTAGAGGCAGAGGGTAATAATGGCAGGGAGTTTGCAGTAAGTGAACAGTGTCTGAACTGAAGCCGGGCAACCGTGGAACAACATCTCTATGGACATCAATGCAGATGGTAGTGGACACTGATGGAGCAAGCCAAGAGACCGGCAAGAAACAAACAGGACTCTGTGATCATTCTTTCATTTTTCGTTTGCTATAATATTGTCCACATAGAATTTACTTTTAATTATAATGATAAAGAAAAATATTTGTATTTTCACTTAAAATTCATGTTGATTTTTTGTTCTAGCAGGGACACAAACAGCAGTCTCCTGGGTGAAAATGAGCTCATCTGCTCTAAGTGGACTGTGTTGTTAATAAACTTCACACCCCTACCTCGGCTTGCATTATAATTACTATCACCACTAGAATACACAGACTAACAATAAACCATATGGTTTGTAATAAACTGCCATAGAGACTATTCAGAAAGACAATATTGTCCTAGTTTTCAGCCAAGTAAGAGCTCATTAGTTAAACATGACCCCACATGGAGCCACTATTTATTTGCGGCAATGCTAAAATTAGCAAAGGGACGAGTAGCTCAAGAAACCTTTTCAGGTAATCTAATGTTGACACTGGGATGTCCCACTATGACCGTAACATGTTACCTGTTTGGACGACTAAAGTGTTAATTTTCCTGGCAATCTAACTCTATCAGTGGTTGTGTCCCCACCTATTTACTTAATGGGCCTCTTCTAGCTCTTTTCTACCACCTGTCTGTTATTCTTCACCCTATCCCTCTGTCTGCTTGTGTCCCTAAGGATGTGATTAGAAGTGTCTGCAGTCCCTGTGGGAAATCACTCATGTTGCCGCTGGTATGTCTATAGTAACTCATTTGGCCCAGGACTCACTGGCTGCTAAATTACTCCACAGAGCTGACCGGATCCTATGGAAAAGGAGGGAGGAACAAGGTGGAGGTGAGGTAGATAGATGAGAGAGGAGAGCAGAATGGAGAAGGAACATGAGGCTGATGTGTGGAATGAGATGTATGGTTGAGAGGGAGGGCTACAGGAGTGTGGAAATGGAAAAGCTTCAAGAGAGCATAGAAGAAGGATGGCAGGAGGTGACAATAGAAGACAAAGAATATGAGAAGGACATAATGAGAAGGTGCTGATCCATGGATGAGGATATGTGGGTAGGGAAAAAGAAAAAACGTGAATAATATATTGGTAAAAAAAAAAAAAAAAAAAAAAAAAAGGATGGGAAAGGTCAGATGATAAATAAAAGAAAATAAGGAAGAGCAGATGATAAATAGCTCTTAGAGGCTGCATACCTAAATCATCATGTTATTGCAATCATCAGTAGATAAAATATCATCTAATTTTTCCTGTTCATCCAATTTGAACTTGGTTGAATTTACTGGTTATATAAATCTAGCCCAAATTTCTCTATTAGTTGTCAGCTGACTATATGCAGGTGAAAATAGCTCTTGCTTTGACATAATACTTTCGGATTATTGGAGCCCATTGTATGAATGAAAGTGACCCATATCCTTATGGCAGCTCAGTAAATGGGAAAAAACTATAAGTCCCTCAAAACAAATGAAGAGATTTTGTTTTGTGAGATATTCCTTTATCTCTACCCTCAAGGAGTGTGTACGGTGCAAACATATGCTCCATCCAAATATTTCATGATGTGCAAAACTGCGCAAATTCCAACAGCATGTGATAAATTAAAACATGCTAAACAGCTGCTTTTATTGCCATCTGGTTAAGCCACAAGAGTGCTGCTTTTTAGAGTCAACTTTTGTAATGCTGACAGTGTTTTTATGCAGTTGGTAAGGCATGTAAATGGTGACTATAGCAGAAATAATACAGGTATATCAGTCAACAAAAATGTCTCCTTTTATTCCTTTTATTAATGATGTGGCAATGGAGGAAAGATGGATGGGTCTCTGGTCCATTTTATATCACATCTCTGAAGCTATTTGAAATGCATAGCTGACAAGGCAGACTGTTGAAACTAATCCCTGATTGACTGTGAATATCTGGTTATTGAGGCTCTCAACAAGCACCTGCTCCACCAGAGAGGCTAAGTGGCTAACAGTGAACAGTGTGTTTCACTGGGCAGATTCTACTCATAGCCTTTGCATTACCTGTGCTGTTGTGGGTGCCGGTGTGTGAGAGGGCAAATATGCGTATGAAGTGAGGGTGAACACAGTGGTTGTATGATGCTTAATAAACCAGTGTATAGACAAGACTTTGATACTACTACTTTGATCTATCTCCACCAGCCGAACATTCGCTGTTCTATTTAAAAAAAAAAAAAAAAAAAAAAAAAAAAAACTTTGCCCGGTTACGCAATTCAAAACGAGTACCCTGGCTACACTAGTTTATATAATTCTATGTTTACTGCTAAAATGGTCCAGGTTTGAAGATGAAGATGAGCCAATATACTTGGCAAGCATAACAAAATCTAATTGTAATTATGGCCAAGGTTGCTGGAGTGTAAATTTCTCCAAATCCAATAAAGTAGACAACAGCTGCTGATTAGCCTAAACTCTGATGCATCAACATAGCATTCAGGAGTTATTTCCACACAGTAAGGGAATAATACACACAGGGTGTGCTTGAGTTTCTAACCCTGTTTACGCCCATGTGTACTGCTCCAGCATGTGGTAATACCCAAAGACTGACAGAGCTGCCATACCTACGTACACTTGCAAAGCTATAACTGGACAATTACTGGTAGGGGCGGGTTTAGCAAGCAGGCAACTTGTCATCCAAGCTGCCCAGCGGTCAAACACACGGACCATGTAACTGTGGCACCCTGTCCCAATCTGGCTCCTGACCTTTGTTAGTTGTCACACTCCTTTTTGTCTCCCCATGTTTCCTGCTAGTCTGCTTTCAATGGATGACAGCAAAGAGTTCAAAAATAAGTAGCTGTTCTCAAAGCAGCAACAAAGTGATTCACATGGTTGCCAAACCAAAAAAACAAAAGAAGAACAAAATAGGAATCCTTTCTAATCAATGTCAAATAAATATAAGGCTGCATTCTGTATGAATGAGTTTTTTAAATTTGAAATATGAGAATATTTGCTGTTTTTTTTCAGGTTTGAAAGACTGCACAGTAAAGCTTCAGTTCATTACAGAAGCCACTTTGACAGACTTTGTTTGTTGCTTTTAACAACAAAGCTGTGCGTACCACTCTGTTATCTGATCATACCACTATTAATCTCAGCCCCCTGTTGGATTCAAACCTCCCCTGACAAATCACTTCATTCCTCCACTGCTACACAACAGAGCAGCTCTCCGTAATTTCACACTCCCCAATAACACTTGTTTATTAAATGGCAAAGCAGCTCCCTCAGGTCAAATGATGAATAATTGCATCATACTGATGCATCCCAGATTTGCGCTTCCTAAGCTTATCGCTTTGATAACTGCTCTTGATCTGTGATGTTTGCAGGCACAAACTGAGAGGGTCCTCACTGCGCAGTTATTTCATTGCTTGCTTGGCTTCTCGTATTGCCAGTGACAAAGAGTAATGACTGTCAAATGAAAAGATGATGCTTCAGGAGGGACATGGCTCCCGTGAGGGGGGAAACTGAAACATGTGCTACTGCATGCCAGAAGGTACACACACATACACAGAGACACACACACACATACACACCCCTGATGAGAATTTGAGAGCTGTGCAGCATTTTCATCGATTCACCGGTTCCATAATAGTAACATTTCATTTAAATGGAAAGTATGATTGTCTCGTGCTATTGTGGTGTGTAGTGCTGACTTAGCACAGGCATGCTGCTGCACGGTTATTGATGGAGATTAAGAGCACATCCTGTGATCATATTACTACAGTTTTAACTCAGCAGTGCCAGCTCTTTGAGGTTGATTCTTTATGTGACTGTGAACTGACCATTTGAGATTGCAGCCTGCGTGGGATCTCTGCTTTCGATAAACATACCCTGCAGCCCAATCTCCCCTTTCCTCCACCTGCTTCCTGAGTGCCTTCCTTTATTGAAACATTTTCCACTACTCCACAATGTTAGAAGCCACCAGGGAGTGACCAGGCTCACAAGGCCTTTTGTCCTCAAGCAATAAAAGCAAATGACAAAGCAATAGTATTGTAAAGCGTTACAGCACTTAGTAAGATGACAAATCACTTCAGAGATCTTTACGTCTTTCAGCTGTAATTAGCGAACATGCTCAGCTTTATTGTGGAAGAAAAGTGAGCTGCCACGTCTAAGCTATTTCTGCTGGCTTTTCTTTTTTTTCTTATTTTTTTTTTTTTTTACCATCCGGCCATTTATTTCACCAGCATGTGCAGCATGCTTCTTGCTTATTATATATA
>JAOWBC010000115.1:1466369-1482815 GCA_028566105.1 Hypoplectrus providencianus | reverse complement strand
GGGGTGAAGGAGCTGGGGTTTTCGGCCAGGGTTTGACTGGTGCTGCCTGAGGGGACGTGGGGCAGCGCAGAACCAGAGATATTTGATCCCGCGCACAGAATCTCCTGGCTGTTGGAGCGAGACAACTGATTACCCGTGTGAATAAAAGCCAGCAGCTGTTATTCTTAATGCTGGAACACTAGAAGAATACAAACACTACTTATCACAATTATGATTTAAATTTAAATTTAGAAGAAGCACCCCACCAATGTATTTAGCAGTGAACTGCCAAGATGTCAAGAAGCATTACATACCTCTAGTCCTGACATGTATGACATAACATGAGAAAACTTTCAAACAACCAAATGGTCCTTACGATTTGCTTTTTAAGTATTTCAAGTGTTTTGTCATTTCATTGTCTTACAGTTTATTTTTTAACTTAATTAATTCATTTGCTTTACCTCCCAGCATGCATCATCACAAACAAAATGTTGTGTTGAAGTGACCCTTACCTTCTCTGCTGGAGAGTTCTGGGGTCCTCTGGACGCTTCTCTGCACTCTGAGACAAGGGGGCCGATCCTTGTTTACCTGAAGACATGCTCCCCTGAAGAGGACAGAACAGAAGGTAAGAGAAAGAAATAGGAATGAAAGAACCAGAAAGGAAAGATGTAAGAGATTAGGGCAGTCATAACAACGTGGAGTTAGACAGAGAAACAAAGTGAGGGTGTGGAGTCATGAGCAAAGGGGGACTTTTCTATGACTTCTGTTCCAGCGACTCACCCTTGTTTGTGAGGATGTGATGCTGCCAGGGTAAACGCCCAGAAGGGATTTCTGGTTTCCCTGCGGCGTGCCGTTCCGTGGTGAAACGTACGGCCGCGGTGATGATGCATCCGACGGCAGGGAGACGGGAGACTGACTGGAGTGCTGGGCTGAAGGGAGAAAAGACGTCCATTACCATGCTTACAACAGACGTGTTTCTGTTTTGTTTTTTTTATTTAACTCATTTATAGTGTTAGCACCAAATCAACATTCTTTTATTTGTTAAATGCAAGCACGTAAACATCAGGTGCTGCTTGAAGAAGCTGGATTTTTAATGACTTCTAATAAGAAGTTTTGTTATTTCTGTCATATTTCCTTAATATTTGTGCTTCTACCATGAGAACAAGATTGACTACATCATAGAATGGGTTTAATTTGTATTGTGTATCACAGCCAGAAGACTACACACCTATACCCTGCAGAGTTATGCCCCTTTTCTACCAGAACCAGTTTTTTGTGTACAGACAACCAAAGAACCAACTTTTAGCCCCCAAAACTGGGTCTAGAGCAGCACCAACTCTTTGCTGGTCTCAAACTACTAACCACTTACGTCTGGGGCTAATACCAGGATTATCAAGACCAACAAGACCAGTTTATTGGATTTGTATAACTGCAATGTGATAGACAGCAGACTAACCTTAGCATGTGAATAAGAACATAAGTGCCATGCATAGCAATCAAGACGAGCAGCTTAAATGTGTTGTATCAGTTGTGTGTGTGGAAGCCAAGAGCATCAATTGTAAAGAGAAGATGTAGTGTACCGACATTTACAGAGAGGTGGTGATGTAGCTCTCTAGCTTATAGTCAAGAAAACCAATTTTAAGAAAGATCGCAAGTTAAAGCAACTGTGAACCAGCACAAACACGAGCACTGGGTTTGTGCTGGTCGAAAAGGGGTGTCAGAGTGACAGCACATCACATGCCAGGTTCAGCAGGGAGCTGAAAGCAGAAGACTGAGTGTGGAGGCCGAAAGCAATGTGAAAATATACCTGTATTAAAACATTCCTTTTGCAAAATGTGCAGTGTATTTGGCAAAATGGCTGTTGTTAAAAATTCATTAACCTCTTTAAACCCACCTGATGCCGACTTGTAGAGGTAAGGTTAGACAGAGCCAGCTTTTTCTTTGTTTGCACTGACATGGTTAGGGTTTTAGCCTCATGTTAAACATTTTCAGAAGCTAAACGATGATATCTTAAAAATGGAGCAAAAGATATTTTAGTATTTTGGCCTTACAGTTTGTCATTTAAAGGCTTTGGTTCAAAAAGTTTGTTTTAGTCCAACTGTAACCTGTAACTTACTCGGGCAGGCAGGTTTTTGTAGGTTAACTGGTGGGATCATTTCCACACCACTGTGTGTGTGTGTGTGTGTGTGTGTGTGTGAGAGAGAGAGAGTAAACAATCTGACAAGAAGCACATTACAAGGCTGGTCATGGAGTAAGGCTTCCGAGTTGGACACAAGAAAACTTGTGTCAACTTTTTCTGGTACTATTGTTGAGTACTTTACAGGGAAGGCACGTAACAAGCATCCTCTGCTCCAGCAGTGGAGGCCCTTTTGAATACATGGGAGGACATCTTTTGTTTTTCAACACAGCCAATCTTAAAAAAACCTTCGAGCAAAGCACAAAGTTAAGTTCCATGAATGAAGAATTTGTGTCTGACACTAAATAAAAAAAATGTTGATGTACAAGGACAGGGAGAGCAGGATCCTTAAAAAAATTAGTTTGTGTAGCAGATGGTGAGAAACAGCGAGGAGGCCGTACCTTGATTGGAGTGCTGAGCAGCTGAGAGCAGAGCAGTGACGTTGAAAGCGGGTCCAGCAGTGAGGAGCTTATGAAGCACAGACCGCAAGGAAGCTTGGGTGACAGCAGCTGCCAAGACTGCAGGGAGGGAAAGAGGAAATGTACACACATACACACAGGTGAGTGAGCAAGGACACACAACAGGTGAGCGCACAAACACGCATAGTTAGGTCAGAAAACACAGTTAAGATAAGAAACAAATCAGGAGCAAGATTCAACTTTTCACCAGCCGCGGGGTGTGCCACTTAACCAGCAAATTATTATTCAAAAACAAGCACGTATGTATGTTGGGTTCACACAGGACAGCAAGAACGTCATCATAATTGACAAATTAATGCCCCGGTTAGTAACAGCAAAATTCAGTCACCCATTAATAAAAGGATTAAAAAGAAAAAAATTAAGTTATGGAAAGATATTAACATTTTTTGTGTGCACACTGACTCAACTACTGGCCCGGAGAGAAGATGGATCACTCGTTTTAATGCTTTCTAAAGATGAAACCACCTTAACAACAGTCCTTCTAATATGGTTGGAGTTATAGCATGCTTAGTTTTCCTACAAATGTATGGATGTAGAGACAGACAAAGATATCCCTCTCAAATCATCAATAATTTCTGAGAGATTGGTGTTTCCGCTGCAATCTGAATGTGTCGGTGGCCTTACGAGGGTATCAAAGAGGCAACAGAGGCAATCGATTTGAAAGACTGTTCAGAGACGGGATCAATGTTGACTGGTGGAGCCGGCGAGAAGGAAAATATGGACAATATCTGTAAAACCAAGACTCGAAAAATAAGAAAAAGGAAGTGGGCCGTATGATCAGAAACACACCTTTCTCAGGCAGGTCATCCTCCATTATTGTTATGAACGCACTGCTATCTTTCCCACTTTATGCCGTGATGCTGGATTGCAATGTGAATGGGTGCCAATAATAAGCATATATTAGGCAAAATGATGTCCGGCCAATTTTGGGGATGCACAGTCTGAAAGGATATTGTATCTGCAGACACCCTGTACTCAGGCTGTATTTGCATTGTCCATTGTTGCATTGAGGTTTCTTGACACTCTCCTTTAGGGCCTAAGAGGGTTTGAACCCCCTGCCAACAACAACACACAGGGTGTGCAGCCTGTTGATACAATGTAACTTTTAATTGAATCTTGATGGGAATGGTTTGTTACATTGCTGTATGTGCTTTGTCCAGCAGAATGAGGTTGAGACTCTGCATTCACACAAAATGAAGCACCTTGCAGGTGGATTATGTATGCCAGGGGTGTTTATGGCCCACACATGATGTTTGTGCCTATCTGTTTCTGTATTTCAGTAATGGCCTTTTTTTCCCAGCAGGATTATTTTTCTGTATGTGGACAGGAAAAAAAATTGGATGCCCCCGTGTATGCAGTGTGCATGATAATTTGTGCTTGAGAATGTAGCCGTCATGAAACAATCACAAATGAACACTCCTCTGATTCACTACTTCTCTCTTCATGCATCTCTAGCTTGCTCAAAAACCAGTGTTCTCCTTCTCTCTAGGAAGGGCCAGCTCTGAGTAAACAAACACCTACGGACAATTGTTGCATGTATACCTTGAGACATAGGAGAACAGAGCCCTCATCTTTGAAGCCCTTATTTCTCAGAAAATCCCTTGCTTTGTTTACTGTCATACACTTGAAAGTTGTCAAAAACTATTTTCTCCAGGAGCATTTATCTTTATGTGCTCCTCCTCCTCCTCATCTGTGACAACTGCTTGACAGGATATTGAATCCATAGTTCATTCCTACACGAAGGTGTCAGAAGCTGCTTTGAACTTGTTTTTTACTTTATCAGTGGCAAATCTATGAATAGTCAGACTCCTGCAGACTAAGCTCAGTTTATGAAAGACTAACTTTAAAGACACTAAAAACGGACCTGAAAACACTCCCATCAATGCAACATTAGGGCAACAACCAACCCACAGTGCAACACAGAGACCCTACGACTGACAGCTGGGTAAAAAATGATATCTTGCACATCTTTGATCTTTTGTGTGCTCACCCTCGTTGAGTTTCGCCATGTCCATGCTGCCGTTGTTCATCTGCAGAGTAGCCTGCAGCGCTGGGAGGAGCTGGTGCAGGAGGGCTGGGTCCTGCAACAGTGCTGGTGACGGGGACTGGACAGACTGAGGCACCTGCCCCGAAGAGGAGGAAGAGGAAGAGGACATTGTGGAAGGGGTGGAACCTAAAGCACCAGGAGCAGAGTTCAGGCTCTGAGAAGAAGCGGAAGAGGAGGAATGGCCGGAGTTGGATGCTGTGGACTGGTCCCCTGATGTGGCCTCTGTGGAGACAAGCAGAGCAGGAGAGCAAAGTGTTACTTAACATTTATCAGACAAATCTACAAATGTGATCAACTGAAGCTGTCCAGAATGTAAGTGTGGATGGCTATGTTTGAAACGCATGTTTGCTCCCATAGTTGTAATTTACTCACTTGTTGAGGCTTTGTCCTGCAAGGCCTCTTGTCTGTAGTCCATGTCTCTTGGAAAACTGTTCGCTGCCATCTTGACTGAGTCCTTCTGTCGTTGTTCCCTGCAGCAGAAAGCAACAGTGACAATGTGCAGGATGTGGGTAGTCACTAGGCTCTGAGCTAAGCATATTCTGTTCAGACTGGTGTTCTTTGTGATCTCCTAATGTATGGCTATGCATGAGAATGAGAGTCCCTGTTACAGGTTAAAATTTAAATTGGCTTTGAGTGTTTGTTGTCATTGCAATTAGCTCGCCTCTCCAACAGGTCCTTGGGCTTCTCCCACTGGGAGACCTCAGTTCTACAGTTGTAGTAGTACTTCTTCCCCGAGGAGCTGATGTGTTCTGTCCAGTCATCTGCGGGATCCTGTTGAGACAGACCAGAAATTATACATAAAGGCCAAGGGATATTATAACCAGTCCATAATACCACTTTCCAAATGCAGTTTTAGTTTGACTTTTTTTCTTTATTTTATGCATTATGTATTTTTCATTTCATAGCATGAGAGATGCTGTTCAGTTTTAAAGTCTGTGGTGGCCTGTTTTCTGCACAATACAGAGATGTTCTTTACTTGTTCCTTATTCATATTTTTGAAATACTTTTTCAAGGTTGCCTGTGAGCCAAGTTTAATCACAAACAAAACGATACAATGTGAATTTGACATTTGCAATGCCGTGACTTGTTTTGTCTATCCTTAGCAAGCAACATCAGTCCACATGACTGAAGTGTACATCAACGCAGGCTTCTACTTTCCGTCCTTAATAATGGATATGGGCTTTGAGGATGCGAGCTGGTATGTTTAATATTCATGATTATGTATATACCGATAAATCTAGTCATAACAATTCCAGGAAGAGAATGTACTTTGTCTCATCCTGTTTTAGTCTGTTAACAACTGTACTGATTTTAAACTGGAGGCTCGAGTCACACTAACTCATTATACCATGCTTTCAAGCAACAAACGCAAGAAGAACAACCTAATATTAAGAAAACTGTTGACAGCATTAACAGTAACAGTGTGACAGTAACAGAGTTTTGCCATTACAATAAACAGAAAGGGATGGGATTTGACATTCTTGACTGCCATAAAAGAAACTTTTTAATTTTATGGATCGCAGTGCAAGATTTTTACAGCACCTGACACAATGGAACATAATGTGTATGCAGTTCTGTATAATCTTCAATTCACCCTACATTGCAAATATTTACTGCTCATAGTTTTTAGAGTTCACTAATGTTATGTGTAACGTATAACAATAAGACAAAACGGAACAGCTTTTGACAATTGCAGCTACAGAAAAGGAGTACAGTTACATTTGTAGCAGCGACTACGACTAACCAAACTCTTCTGGGCTTGTCAATCTCAATGTGGAGCAGAGAAGTGCAGGAAGGCATAATTATCAGTCAGCCTACATTAGCAAAACGTAATCTTTAATAACTTAATCTTACTAAACCTGAACCATAAGGCACATGGGTCTCTTAGTCTCTTCCTCCTAATGTGGATTTATTTTTCTCTCATCTCTCATATGATGGAAGCACAAAGGCCAACAAATAAGAAAAATAAACTGGCCTTCTGACACATTTTTTCACTTGCTTAACACACAACACACAATTCCATTTACAACTAATTTCGTAATGTTGTCTTGTTCTTGCCGTGTCATGTTAAATCTAGATGGCCTTTCTATTTTACTCATAAACCTGTGTCTAACCAGACAAGGTGTAAGATGGTGAATATCTATCCTGTTACTCAGTACAATCAGACCCTGAGTGAGATATAAAAAATGTAGGTAAAGTATGTAAAAATGTTAATAGTTCTATATAGTGTGTGGAGCCCAAACAGTTTTGATCAAACATGAGGAAAATTGTCTTGGATTATTCCTAAATAACTGAATGTGAGAGAGCAAAAAATGGCCTGAAACTGCTTTGGGTTCAGCGGGTTCAACGGGAAGTCTAAATCTTATCAGAGCATCTACTCAAGAAAGCATGCCTGTGACATTAATATGAGGTTTCAATCATGCATTGTTATTTAGATAAAAAAAATGTCTGCACAGAGAGAAAGAAAGATGCCTGTATATAACGTCCCGCATACCCTGATTCAAAGAAGCGTGACAGCAATTTCTATAGGAAATGCTGAGAGTATATCATCTGATAACAGTGGACAACCTCTTACCCTGTCTGCAGGCTTGCTCTGAGTCGCATGCGAGTCGGATACATGGTGGGAGCTGTTGTTGTGAGAGTTCTCCTGAGGAGAGCCACTGGTCCCTGAAAGAAAACCATTTATCAAGTTAAAAGAAAATACACAGTGTTTTGTAGACGACTGAGTCTTACTAACAGTTGCAACTGCCAAATGGACAATGTTTGTTTTGAGATTTTTTTAGGTTTGCATTATTTGATTTGAGCAGTAAAAGCAAAATTGTGTTCTGATTGCAGTAAGATGACAAGTAATCTAAAGCCGCACTTCGCTTCTGTCACAGTTTCACAGCTAATGCTTTGCTTTTCATCAAACTCTGCAGCCACGTCTGCTCAATAGTGATAAGGGTTAGAGTGCATATATGACAAAGGAAGTCCACAGAGTTTGTCAAAAAGCAACACAGGAGGGGACACTGATATTCATCAGAAGAACATGCATTTTTTGGCAACTGCACAAAATGTATTACATTAAGCTGTGGCTAAAGGACATTAGTTTGCCCGAGCCCTAAGCATCATATGTTTTCGTATTTGAGAATATTATGACCAACATGCTGCCTTTTTCCTTATGACAACCAATTCCAATCAAACAAGCATGCGTGTGTAAGACCACTAAATGAGCTTACCATTTTTCCCTCTAACTGCATGAGAGGTTTTTGCCTTGCCATGCCCCGCGCCGTCTCCATGTCTGCTGACAGGACTTTCGTCTGAGCGTCGCAGCATCTTGTAAGGGGGCGTGGGGTCTGATGAGCCATCGCGCACCTTGTCATAGCGGTGAAGACTGCTGGACTGGCTCTTTGGCTGAGATTTATGGGTCTAGAGTGAATAGGGGAGAGCAGAAAAAATTGTTGGGATGGGTAGTATATTTCCTTCCTTGTTTAAAATATATCACATGTGAGAAATGTGTGTTTGTAATGGATATTTAAATCGATTTCTGCCTTTCTGCATTTATTGAAATTGGCAAAGAAGAAGACATTTGGAGGAGTATTCACCTCCTTATTGCTCATTTCTATGATTCTATAATCTTTGAGGGTTCAAGGTAAAAGGGTGGGTAATTGATAGACAAGTGAACATTGCGTGAGTAAAGTTATTCTTTCAAAGTCGATAGCATCTATATGTGATTAAGTTTAAGAGCTACTACACAAATGTAAAAAAAAAAAAAAGTCCTACATTGTCAAGCCTGATGCTAACTTATATCAACACATAAATTAAGTGATTTACGCAAACTTTGCCAAGCTATACGAGACATCTCCACCACAGAAGCCCTTCAAATAGAAGGTTGTGTGATAATTGTATTTCTGTAAATACAATCTTTTGTTTTACTTTATCCACCAGAATTATTAACTGACAACAGAACTGGGAGTTAAACTGGATGTGTTAGTGTAACCTGACTCGGCAAAAGACTAGATAATAATAGTTAAGTGTTGGTAACGTTGCTGCTTTTTTCAACAAAACTACATCGTGATGAGCTATGTTAGTGTAAAGTAATGACAGGTGACTGTTTGAAAATATCATACCTGATAGGATTGTGAATCCCTTCTGTCGTTGCACCTATGGAAACACACAAAAAGAACAGTATTATAGTTTGCATTTCAACGGTTATGATAGTTCTTTTACATTAGCAACACACTTTCTGAACATTTTTAGCTACCGGTAATTAGCTGCCGTTAGCCTAGTTAGCTGGATTTGCAACCTTAGCAACAGCTGTTTGCTCAGAGTATCACAAGCAGAAATAACTAATTATGTTAAAAACATATCGAACTTAATGTTGTCTTTACACATACGGTTTTTCTTTACAATGTTAGCTAGTTAGCTAACGTTAAGCTACAGGAAATATACGGAACCCAGAGCTAATTGCAGGCAAACTGTTAGCTCGTAGCACTGATAGCTAACGGATACAGGCAAACATGAATACTCAATCTAAAACTCCGAACATTTGAAAATCCGGCGAATAACTTTTTAAATGTCAAGGTTTGTGCTTGATTTACCCATCGCTGACTCTTGTTGGTTTCCTTGCATACATCACCATCAAGGCCGTGGTGATGTGTGTATGTGTTTGAGGGGGAACCGTGGCCTCCTGTCTGTCTGCTCTCACAGTTCTCTTTTCTTAAGCTTCCTGATATCTGGACTCACTATTCTACCAAACAGATACCTACAAGCCCTGCACCGAGCACCAGCACTGCATAGCGGGTGGTCTTTATTGCAAACCACCCTCAGTGCATCATCTGGCATGTAGTTACGGTGTACGCTTGGCTCGGCCGATGTAGCTCAGCGAAAAGCAGCAGAGTCAGGAGGAAACGGAGAAGACGGACTGCTCGGTAATGTTTAGCTAGAAAAAAGATGTTCCGGGTGCACTTTTCAAATTAAAAGAATTTCTCGATGTGCAATGCGACCCTTCTGAGTACAAACAAACCAAAAACATTAAAACAATGATCAACTAAACTTGTTCATATGCTACATGACTCCAGCATAACCACAGCGTTAAATGGTGTGTGTGTGTGTGTGTGTGTGTGTGTGTGTGTGTGTGTGTGTGTGTGTCATATAAAAATTGGTTGTATTCCTCGGACATAAGGGTAGTTCTTACTATGACAGGTCGTGCCTAATTGATAATTTTCCTTCCACGTACATAATCATTATAACATGGCCTATTTAATGTTAAATCGTTACGTAAAGTAATGATGTTTTATTTGCTTTATTATGAGATAATTACAAACTTGATGTTTATAAAGAAAACTGTACATATTTTTTGTTTATGTAGCGAGAAATATCTTCTTGGTGTGGGAAACCAGAATGAAACAATATGACCTCGTTAAACTCAAATTAAATAAAATGTGTATTTTGTTTTTTTTTTTCTTTGGAGTTTGCGCTTTTATTTTGAATTAGGGAGCTCTATTTCCGGTATTAGCCTAGCTGTCTGTGGCTAACGTGACGCAGCTGAAAACGAAGCTAGTTTGTGCTGTGGGCTCCTCCTCCGTGTTCACATCTCGTTGGCTGGACATTTTTTGAGACACACCCACGGTCTGACGGCTAGTCTGATCTGTTGTCTTCATAATAGCAGTAACACTTGACTGTCTTGTAGAGTATGGATATTCTGTGTTTTCCTCCCGAGACTTGTGAAGTGTCTGATTATCCAGTCACTGCTAAGCAACAGATGAACCTTTATTTCTGCATTTATTCCACACACGCATATTTTGGTAATACTTTGGTAATTTCACAATAAGTACGCTCCTCCACAGAAAGGTCAGAGGTTAGGGTGATATTGTACAGCTCCTGCACTGGGTAAGTATTCACCTTAATGCACAGGGTTAAGCTCCTGATAGAAACTCTTGAACCCAATGATAGAGGAGATCAGACGCATGTTGTAACATGCAGCATCACCCAAAAATCACTTGCTGTGTTGACGCAGTCCCATTAACATCTTGATCTAACCAGTATTCCAGTGTATTTGTATTACCACATAGAAAAGAGTGAATTTTTTTTAGAGAAAAACTATCAATTCAACCAGTGAATCACTGAAAGAATGCAACTGCTACCCTCCAATTCAATTAAATCAGTGTGACATTCATATGTGAAAAGTGAACTTCTATAGACTAATGTGTTATTTGATTGCTGTATCGACTGCCTGCTGGCTTGATTTAGGTCAGACCTGACACATATTGACTGAATAAGGGACTGTCTCTCTTACAGTGGGGCCAGTCGAACACCAAACAACCTCTCAGTAAAAGTGGATTTTCAAATGTGCATCATACTATTTAAGTACTAAGCGATATGGCCTGCCTGAAGTAGGCCTGATGGCATGGACAGTGTCTGGTGAGTGCCATTTAAGTTTTGTGTGATTGTGCTGTGCTATTTTCCTCTGGGCTACCTAAATTGTGTTGGAATGTACGTCATCATTTGTGTTACAATACTTATCCTTACCACAGATAGGTTTATTGTTCAAAATGTATTATTTCTCTCTCAGAATAGTTTCATTTATTACCTGCTATTTAGCAAAATAACATTGCAGATATTGTATTGTTTTTCTATTGGTGTGCTAATTGAGGGGCAGAATACAGGTTCCATTATCTAACAAGTGTTCTTCTGTTAAACTGATCCTCATGCTTTAATATGGAATTTGCAAATGTGAATACCATTGTTAAATATTTAATTATTGATGCAAATCATGATCTAAGTGAGGGTAATAATATATTAGTTTTGAGAATAGATCAGTCATCATTATTTATTTATTTTTAGGATGATTAGGTTCTTCGTATTTGAAGAAAGGTAGCCTAACCCTAACCCTAAGTGTAATGTCATACAGAAATATAACTTGATTGATGAAATATTGACTGATTTCATAATTTATCGACACAGCCGTATGTGCAGGGGAACAGTGGATTACTGTGGTGTTGTAATATCTTGTACCAGCATTAGGGGGCAGTAATATCTCAGAAGAAGCCTCTTTTAACATGTGAAAAACATATATTTCTCTTCTTCCTCACATCATTCCACTCTCTGTGTGTCAAGCAGTCTATATTTGTTGATTAAAACAAAATTAATCTGTTCAAGTAACTAAGTATGAATTTCAAGTTATTCTTTATTTTTTTATTTTTTCAGAGAGAGGAGGATGCTGAGTCGAACAGAACACAGAGGTAAATCCAATGTGTGTCAGGTTACATGCACATGATAGGCAATACATAGGAAAATGAAGCACATCAGATTTTTATCCAATTTTATTTTTAGCTCCCTTATGCTGTCCATATAAACAGAAAAAACTACAACTTGACAATAAAACAGTGATGCTTATGAAAATGACTCTTTCAAAGTTTCTTTAATCACACCCTCCATTTAACCTTTGACCTCCTTTTTTGGGTTCTTGACCTCACCTCATAACCTCCAACATAAGCTCTGTGAATGAACAACAGGTGCAGGTGTTGATGTGGTGTATGTGTGTTTAAGACATTCGGCTGTTGCCTGCAGGTGTGTGCAAGCTGTTATCATCCGTGATGTCTGGAACAGAGTCCCATACAGACAGAGAGGAGGACTACAGGTTCCTCCATAGCATGTTGATGGAGAAGAAGCTTCACCTGCTCTTTAAGGTGAAGCCACATTTGCTTTTGTTAACTGCCACTCACTTCATTACCTACCTTTAAAAAAAAAAAAAAAAAAAAACTTTTTTGAACATATCTCACTTTATTCATAGTTTTTTTTTTTTTTGGTGTGTGTGTTTTTTTGTTGATTGGCTGCTTGTATGAGGCACTTATCAGTCATTGCATTGACTATAGTAGAAGGCAGTCAGCATACCTCCAGTTTGGACAAACAAGCAGAAGTATGAACACCAGAGTCCTTTTAGAAAAAATGGTTTTACCTACGTTCTTCTACAATAGTGACTCTTTACAAAATTCTGTGGTACTTTAATGAGACCATTGTTTAAGGAGTAGCCCTTTTTTCTGTACTTGAAAATGTGGCTAATGTGTAATTAGATTTTTAAAAATGTATAGTATTTTATAAGATATCTTAATATTATATATATTGTTTTTATATTCTGTTTAGTCAGTGAGGTACAGTTAACTCAAAATAAGGTACATGACTGGAATAAATGTACTTAGTCAAGTTACCTTCCACTATTAAAAAAAATGAAACTTGATTCATTTAAATTAAGAAGCAATACACCATTACACTGCAAGTTTTTAAATAACCCAAACATTATTTTGTTAACATTCATAGTTTATTAGTGGCAGAAGAAGCAGTTGTGGTAGTATAGTATTTGGAGTTGAAGTGAGAGCCTTTTTACTGAGGAGAAAACTTTATTTTGATACTTTCCTGTTTTGACAGATCCATGAGCGGCTGAAGCGTTTTGAGAAGCGAAGCCCCATCCCAGTCCAAGAGCACGCAGCGAGCCTGGCCTCAGACGTAAGTGACTCTTTCCAAACATCTTTTGCAGATAGACGCACTGCTGAGGATGACAGTTTGACAGCCGAGGGAACGGAGAAGATTTGATTTAAATAATTTTTTTCCACATACATGACGACTTTCCTGTCGCACAGAAGCTTGAGTGGAGTATACGGTCATTCTTATATTTACTGAAGGATAAAATGTCATCTCAAAACTCAGTCACCCAGCATAGTATCACTTGAAAGGCTGTGTTTTATAGCAGATATCTTTTTGAATCTACACGCCAGGAGTTAGTTCACGGAGGGCGAGCGAAAGGCTGCTAAAATCATTGTGTGTAGTATAATGTTTCAGGTTGGAGGAATACAATTAATTTCAGATTTAAGATGAAGTGACATAGAGTGCTCCCACAACTGTGGCTGTGACTTAAAACGCCACAAGGAGTCTTTAATCCCCTCAGATGTGCATCATATTTCATATACCATGTCCTTTTTGTTCCTGTTACCAACTAATCACTCCATGTCATCCCACTACCTTCCCTTTTGGTCATGTTCCACCTTCATTTCCTGATTTTTCCCCTCTTGTTCCTGGACAAAGTGTCAAACAAGGATGTTCTTTTTGCACTTTTCCCTTACTCTATGCTTCCATCTTTTCTCTTCTCCATCCTCAAACCACATTCCCTTCCATTATCTTCGCCTCATTCTGTACCCTCTCCCCTTTCTCTCCATTTGCTTTTATCTTCTCCCTATACCCTGCCATATTTCCATACTGTCTATCTACCCCTATTCTCTCCCCCTAAACTTCTCTCCATCTCCTTCTCTTCACTCCCTTTGCCTCAGATTCTGTTAGACAGCCACTCTCCGCCTGGCTTAAATCATCAGGACCTACTGGAAGGGCCAAACCATTGGTCTGTTTCCCCTCAGAGAGGCTTCTGTTTGCTCACAGTGGAAACTAATGACCTTCATGCATTGTGTCTCTGGAGTGTGCCTCAACATCTTGAAGCAGTAGAAGTCATTACAGTAATATGCTTGACAAGACGGGCGACTGCACACAGTCAGTCGCCGCCTCTCCACTTGCCGCTGACGGTCAAGGCTGCTCTGTTTTAACTGTCGCCGCAGCTGTCGCAGAGCCTTAAACATATCAGGAGCTTTTTTTCTGGCTTTGACTAAAAAAACACAAAACAAGAAATAGTTAATATCAAAAAGAGAAAAGCCCCAGTGAGGTAAACAGGTTTAATGTTAGATGATAGTTCACTGCTGTCTGAATCAAATAAGTTCACTTTCACAAACCCTTTTTGTCTTACTGCTTGTTTCTCTGGCTGTCTTGGCTGGTACAGTGTAGACTAGAGCAAACCTCACTCAGGCCATGATATAAATGTATACCTCTAATTATATAAAATATATCCTTCCTCTCTATCCTTCTCTTTTTCTCTGCTTCCAGTTGGCGGAGGAGCTGATATACCAGGGCTGGAGAGATGAAGTCAAAGAACTGGTTGCCCTCTTTTCCAAGCCCAGCTTTAAGGTGAAGAGTATTTCCTTCCATGGTGATGATGTGTTCCTGTAGCTTCACACATGTGTGTCGACCTAAAACTGTCCCAGGAAAGTCCTTTATCCACTCAAATCACGTCATTTCTACTAAAGGAACTCAAAAAAAAAAAGATTCAACATGTTAGAAAGATGCTACACACTTGGGATGTTTAGCATGGCTTATCTTAGGAAAAAGACTGAGAATGCTCTAAGTGTATGAAATTAAAATTAAACATACTATTAGAGGTTTAGGTTCAGCATCTTAGTTCCACATGAATTAAGCTAGTTCCAACTTCATGTTTAAGTAATATTCTTATTTTAATAAATGTCCATGTCTATTTTTTTTTTTTTTTACTGTTGAAAGCCTTTGCATTTGCAGTATAGCAAACTTGGTGTCGAGGCAATATTCCCAGGAAAAATCACAAGCACAGACTAGTCAGTTACACCTCTTCCATCACCTAGCAGTAGTTGATCGGGTAGGGGTAGCAAACACAACTGACTCATTCTCTTAAAACCTCATACATTTTTTTTCTGTCCTCTTAGTTGAAATAAATGATTTTGGAGAAAAATTGTCTCCCCTTTTTTTCAACAACTCTTGGCAAGACAGCGAATTAGCATATTTCCAAAGATGTTGAACTGTTCTTTTCAGAGTCTTCTAAACTCTAAAATGAAAATCTCAGAATCAATTGTCTATTAGTCTGACAACAGTTTAACCTCTGGGGAAACGGCCCATATTCCTGGGTTCTGGTGAACAAACAGATATCCAGGCCAAGACTTCCCTTTTCCAAGAACTGGTCTGATTATCAACTTGATACTTGGAGTGGAGTAAAGAGGAAGTGTCTCCACTCGATTGTTTTGCAAGTAACTGATTTGATCAGTTAAACAAAAGCTAAATCATTGTCAGACAATAGACATTTTTTTTTCCAAAGCTGTTTTTCTGCCAATTAATTCCGCTTTTTTTTTTTTGGTTTTCAGACAGACGGTTTACCTCTATGCAGCTAAAGCCCACTCAAAACTTCTTGGTCAATACCACTCAGACTATAAATGGAAACCCGAATGCTTCAAATAATAAGATTTGGCCCTGTTGCCTACAGATTCTGCATTCATATAAAGATATAGGTTTACAGAGATTATGCTTCCACACAAACAAACTGTGCAGGAGTGTAGTTTTTGTGTCACTGTAGCACATCCTGTGATTGCTATTGACATGGATCATTTGAGCAAAAATGTAATCCACTTGGAAGATGTTTTTTGCTTCATTCCACCTCAGTGCCCCAATGGAGCATTAACAATAAGAGAAACCTACTCATGAATGGTGCAGTTACATGTTCAGTCATTTTACTTGACCTAGCTAATACTAGAACTGTAATCTGAGAAACTCATTTCCATGCAGTCATGCTTCATCTGAGCTATTCTGATGCTGTGCGGGCGACTGAACACTGGAGCTTACGTACATCAAAAGGCTTATATGGGTCACACGAAGTGACAAATGAATCCAACTGTAAATTCTATTTAAATTTATTTCACCTAATCATTTTGCCCACTGAGAGGTGCTGACATCCATTAACCACACTAGAATTGAAGCTAATCTACTCCCTGGTTATGTTTATTAATGTTCACTCATGAGGCCCAGACTACTCAAATGCATGTTTCCTTATTTCAGATCTGCTGACAGTTGTATTTCAGACACACACACACAGACACACTCACACACACACACACACACACACACACACACACACACACACACACACACACACACACACACACACACAC
>JAOWBC010000115.1:1435212-1448131 GCA_028566105.1 Hypoplectrus providencianus | reverse complement strand
CTTCTTGGGTCCTCGTCAAATAACCTGCAAAGTGAGAAGTGATGAGGGTAAACGTTTGTCTATTAGGTTGAAAGACAGTAAAATCAGATAGACGGAGACTCATCACATTGTAGTTTGATAGAAATTAAGTTTCCAGGGCCCCGTGTGTGTCTAACCACTTCCTGGCAGTGGTGCTTCCCTCTTGGCCAGCGCCTCCCATCAGCCACAAATGGCAGTGTTCCTACAGTGGGAAGCCAGTGAGGGATTATGTGCTGCTGGTTTGTTGGGCTGCCTGGGAAGAGTTTGGATAGCATGAAAATCCACTTGTTACGCCGTGCCAATTAAGGCCCCTGCTAACAAGTAGGGACTGCTAACTCTATTTGTATCAGACAAAGCTCACTCACTCATGTCAACAGCATAGTAAGCAGTTATAAACCATATAGTACATGAAGATAGTCCAAACGATGAAAAAAGGGGGGAATTAAAATGCAAAAAAAGGAAATAAAAGCTTTTCTGTCGTAGGCTGTCAATCTGCAATACATTATTGCCTGTATATTATTCATAAAGTCTGTAAAGTGAATCTTCTACATAGAGGATTATCACCCAATTCTGCAGGCCCCTTTAGCGCCATGGAGACTGTTAGGCTGTTGTTTTGGTTCCCTGGTCTGCAAATGCACTGTGCAACAGACAGACAAAGTTAACGACTAGCTAGAGGAAATAGCTGACCATTTTGGCACTAAAAACCATAGACAAAAAAAAAATGGGGATAGACTTTTTCAAGTCTTGATAATTTTTGCAAAATATGGCATGGGTTTCTCTGTGCTATTCCGTCATCATACATGCATGTTTGACAGTTAGTGCAGCCTGCCAGATAAAACTATTCTTCCAAAACACAACAGGTGATAAAACATAACTAGTTTAATAGCTATCATATATCAATTTTAATGCTTTGATTCAGATAAGTATGCTCTGGAAGACCAACACAATGTGACAGAAATGTGGTTGGATTGCATCAATTTGTCATTATATGCTGAGACTTGAAATTTGGGATTGAGACCATCAACTCATTAGGAAAGTATTAAAATAGAAGATAAATAAGAAGTAAAGTCATTTCTAATGAACAATGAGACTTACTTTTGCTGCCAGTGGAGTCGCCCCCTGCTGGTCATTAGAAGGAATGTGTAAAGATTGCATCATTTAAGATTATTCAGCTGAACAGCTGGACCAATTTTCTTTATTCTAGTTGGTTTACACTGTTTACACAACTATTGTGCTAAAAAAAACTTTCCCTTTAACTGACCACCTGCCTCGTCATGTTTGTCGCCACAGAAAATAAAGCATGTGTACACATCTGAATTCAAACCCTACGTCGTGTTTGTGAAACCACCGCGTATAGAGGAGCTACGCCTCACCAGACGGAGAGCCAAATTCATCTGCGGTGAAGAGGACAAGAACTCCGTCAGGATCTTTTCAGTAAGAGACACTACAACACAAACGCATTCACAGCTACATGTGCGGAGTCAGGTGCTTGTTCCATGTCTTGTAACATGCAGGGCGGTGTGAGGTCAAACACCCTGGCCCCACCCACAGACACCCAAACTCCCTCAGTCATGACATACACACCTTGCCTTACACATGGCTGACCTTGTGGTTTGCATTTAAGAGACGTTTAAGAGAAAAGGGGGGTTACAAGGCTGCTTGGTGGGTGGCTTCTTGTTCCATCACTACCACACAGGTGAGTACATTTTTTTCAGGAGATGAAGGGTTACATTATTTGAAATGGCAAGAAAAATGACGAGGTGCTCAAAAGTAATTATGGACGTGTGATGAAACACCTTTAAAACATGACAAAAAGATGCTAGGTCACTTTGATAATCTCCATCTGGCTTCTCCTTCTCTGTTTGACCCTGGCTGCCCATGTTGGCCTTATTAAACCCATGAGGTCACACACCTGTGCTGCAGCACGCTGCAGCATGCAGCAGCTTGACCAGTGCCCAGCACCACGGCCCTCTGGAGAGCTCTCATGGGGCTGTGTGAAAAGGGCCTCTTCTCCTTTACTCTCAGCATGTAACGACGTGTTACGCCTCGGTCAGTGTAGCTGAATGGTCACGGGGATGCCCTGTTCATGTCCTGTTATATTACAGTATGTGCAGCTTCTTGGAGAATGTCACCATGTGGTCAGGCTTTAGCTCTTCTCTTTCCACAAACAGAGTTTGTTAGATTAACAATGAAATCATCATTTTTCATCAACTGCTGTTTTTTTATTTGCTCCTTTCCTGTACGGACTCCTTCCATCTTTTCTCAATGGTCTGATCCCGAGCAGTTTAGGGCATTTTTTTTGCCAGCCACTCTCAGCTCTGTGTAAACAGCCTGCAGTTCAGTCAAAGCTTCACTGAATTCCTGTCATGCGACTAGTATTCTGAGCCGAGTCTTTCATGGCTTTCCAGTTGTGCTGTGGAGCACATAATTTAATATTTTCACCTGTTTAGTCCAAACACTTTATTGTTGGCAGCATTTTTTTAATAATGTAGAATAAAGTCATTTTGGTGAATTATCACTGTTAAACTTCAATTTGAGTTATTTGCACATGATTCACTCAAGACTGTCAGAAATGTGAAATGCAGTGGTAATTTCTGTTATTACTTTTCCTGGCTATGATACATGGTGTAATTTAAACTTAAAAAACTTTGAAACTCGAGTTACAGACTTAATCAAAGCACAAGCAAATCAAAGTGTGAAATGAGCAGAACAGAGGTATTGTAGCATTGTGTTACCACATTGTATTTACCCAGGTGCTCTTTTGTCTCAGGAAGAGGACTTTGAGGACATGATTAACTTGGCTGACACCATGGAGAACCAGCACGGTCACTGGTTCGATAAGGTGATCGTTAACGGAGATATTGCCATGGCGTTCAGGGAGCTGAAGGCGGAGCTCGAGAGGGTGGAGGAGGCAGAGGTCCAGTGGGTTCCTGCAGAGTGGATTCCTGCAGAATGGATTTGCTCCTCACCAACTAAAGCACGGAGAAGTTGTGGTCATTTGGACAGCTGGATTTGAACTTGGACTCACAACAAATCAAACAGGAGTTCTTAAATATATATTATAGAGAATTTAACACTTTGTACCTTAAACATAGAATTTTTGGGATCGTTTTAATATTTTTCCATTTATAAAGAAGTCCTGCCATTACTACAGTTTTCCATAGTGTCCCCTAGTGTGTATCTAATTATCTGGGCAGAATCCATCTCTCTCTCTCTATCTCTCTCTGTCTCTCTCTCCATCTAAGAGCCAGTTTTTCTGTTGGCATTTGGCTGAAATACCGTCAGTTAGCAGGCCGGAGAAAAAGAAAAAGAAAAGGAAACTCTCCAGAGCTTGTGGCTGAGTGTAATCCCTCCCTGCCAAGTCGCAAACATCAGCATGTAATTATTCTGACAGCTGCTGCACTTCAATTAGCTGTAATGTACACCAGAGAAATATTATTAGTAGCAGTCAGGGAAGGCATTTTGCCAACAACATGCTGTACAAAATAGAGACACAAAAACAAGATAAGAGTCAATTAAAGACTGGATGAAAAGGAGGGAAAACCTGTTTTATTGCTGCGAGTTGAAGAAATGTGTACATGTTGTGGATGTGGAGACTAGAGGAATACGATTCCTAAGGTTTAAATTAGTGCATTTTTCAGCAGAAAATCTTCCCCTTTTTTGCACCATTAATTGTAAAAAAGCTTTTTTTACACACAGACATATTAACATAATTAAGAATAATGAACCGTTAGTAACACTCCATTAACAAATACTCATATTTGAGCATCACAGCTGCCTGTCGGCCGCAGACTCTCCGGTTCTCCTTCACACAAGCGGCTTAATCTAATTCTTTTTAATGGCTGCATTCCTCCACATTCACGGTGTTTCCTTCCCCCTTTTTGGAAGCTGTGCTCAATTGGGTGTGAAGGAGTGTTAATGTGTCTATCATGTCGTGTTTGGGAGGAAGCGGGAGCAGTGTGATGTGGGGAGACAGTAATGGCTTTCTAGGGACTGGGGCCTTTGCAGACGTACGGGGAGAAAGTTACGACTGCACATAAAAGCTTACTGTAAAATCACATAGTGGATTAAGCTGCAGGGATAAAGAGCACGCCATTCTGTCTCAGGTATTTATTTTACTTTGGCAGGCTCGTGTTGCCAGTGTCACAAGCAGATGAGTGGAGATGCTCTCATTGCTATGTCTACATGTCACCAAAAGGTACAAACCAGACTGTCATAACACAACTGTCCCAATCCTGCCAGGCCTGAATCTCGACCTCAGCCAAAGCGTGGCAGTATAACTTCATCACACCATTGAGAATCTGCAGGCACCCTCTGAGATCATAACGATGCCATTTAAGACACCGGAGTGATCCAATAAAAACCCACCGTTTTATGTTCACTGCAGCTCCCACTTCAAACATTACACAGAAGTATGATGTCAATTGGTCTCGGATAATTTGGCTCAATCATGTAACTGTCTATTCAAAGTATGCAAAAATAAATATGACTGATGTTACATAAATAGCTTGCAATATATTGCATGAAATGTTCATAACTTACAATATAGTAGGGCACGTGCTGAAAGTATATGGGAGTTATTTATACAAATGTAAAGCAGTAAGGGGAAAGGTTTCAGTTCATTACACAGGGTTGTATATCAGAACAACAGCTGAGTCATATTTTATGATGGGGCACTTTCAGTGGGGGAATGTAATGAACTACATTTACTCAGTGTAAAGCAGTTCCACATTTTTGTAGGGGAAACCACATCATGGTATGTTAAGTAATCAAAATCAACCCTACCTTTTCAACACCAATTTACTTTTTAGGTAGGTTTTGAATGCAAGATTTTTACTTGTAGAGGAGTAATATTTGTGTGTCATATTATATAATAAGCAATAAACTCTTGTTTATTGAATTTATCTAGGGGTTTTGTTGCTGAAAGAGTGCATGGTCAGACATGCACTAGCTCAAGCTAACAATACTTATTCAGAAAATGTTTAGATACATTCAGTTTCTCCTGCTCACACACACACATTGCTCTATGTTTGGCTTTTCAGATAGGCCTTCAGTTTGTGAACCTGCAGGATGTACATGAGTGCCAAGCTGCCCAAACAAGAAGAGATATATGTCCTCCCACGGTGTTTTTTACAGGTCTCCTGGCTGCGAATGGAGGTGTGTTCCCAGCTAATATCAACAGGCGCATCGGTGAACATATCACAGAGGGACAGGAGTAAATGGTGTGTGATAGCATGTAGCATTCTCCGTCCGCTGCTCAGGAATGTGAGCGAGGAATTTACTGCACCTAACGGGGATGCTTCTGCTCCATGTGTTTTTCAGCTTTAAACCCACTGAAACTCAACCTCCCCACCGATACTGCTGAATTATGAACAGGGACGAGAGTTATGGAGCCCTTTAATATGTTTAACGGTTGAACAAGTGCTGCTCGGATTTTAGCCATAACCTTCAAAAGTTACAACTGGAGACAAGAAAAACACATATTTATCACATATGTTTGCTTAAAGATGAGAAAGTTATGATTGTGCATGGTTAAATCATTACTGTATATCCAAACAGCCTTACATAAGACTGTTTAGATGTCAGGAGGAAAAAACATACATGATGACAGCTGAAGTTAAACCACAAAGTCTTTGAATACTGGGCCAAGAGCCAGCATGATGGGATGTAGTTAGGCTAATGACCATGCTAAACTTCTGTCAGACCTACTTTTAGAATTGTTTACAGTCTGAAATGAAGCTAAACTTGACTGATTTGAGCATTATGATTGTATTAGCAGAGCCCATGATGCAGACAGCATAAAAATGCACATTTCTGACACCCAATTGCACACACTGACACACTTTCTTACCCCCAAATCACTGGATTAAATAGGCAAGGATCAATTTCATTTTCCAGAGTTTGTGAGCCAATTTGTACTGAAATCCATTTCAGCTCAGCAGGACTCGCTGCCTAACACGAGGCACAGTTTGGTGGTTTTGCTGGCTATTAGCAACCATGCAATTACACCCATAAATTTCCAAAATCCCCTGGTAAAACATGCATTTATATCTGCTGACACGATTTTTGGTAAAACCGCGAGATATTCATACGCCTCATGTAGAAAATATGAGCGCATGTCAGAGTGCTTAGCACAGGCTGCAGTCACAACAGGCAAAAATCTCTCTAGTAAATCTGACAACCGCATTTGCTGATACTCATGTGCAGGATTTTTTTTTCATACAACCTACCGAGGCTGCAAGCTTTCCCTCGCAGAGCTCTCCAGAGATGTGATTGGACGGCGGGAGAGCCAATAAGCGGCTGAGCAGCAGGTTATTTGAACTCTCCACACACAGCTCAACTAAACCAGACAACATCCTCTGACTTTTCAAACATTATTCTCTCATAAGAGTCTGTCATCATCTGTCTGCTCAGTCACAGCTTCCGTGGGCACAAACGGACGTGGAAGGAACCTCTTTTTTAAACTTTTCTCATAAAATTACTTTAACATCAAGATGGGAACCGGCTGCTTCTATTTACACCTGAAAGTCTACTGATGCACCTGTTGATTGAGGAAAACTTTGTTTCACAATGAACAACATTGCTGAGATGAAGTCTGATAACCGGAATCATTTGGAGGACAACAGGAGCGCAGAGGAGAGGAGCAGACTTCACTGTGTAGACTTACCTCAGAGCAGTTTAACAGACGGGCAGAACACAGACCTGCTGCGATGCCAGGAGACCACTAATGACAGCTCTGCTATCAAGTACAGGAGATATGGGTACACCTTTTTGTCTGTGATGGAAATATTGTTTTAACAGCTAAGTCATATTTTACTTTTCAGCTGATTTATCTTAAAATACAGTATTTAACATAATTCTCTACTTGACATTATCATGATGAAGTGTTTTTTTTTTTTTGCCTCTACATGTATGGCTAATTCTAATTCTTTAGACATCAACTTTGCTATTATATCATGTTATGCATTTATATGTTCTAGTCTAAGAAAGGGGATTGTGGGTGGCATGTGAATCTATGAGGCAACTTGTGATCCCTCCAGGTCTCGTCTGGGTGGGGTCAAAGTTCGCCACAAGAGACAGGTGCTGCAGGACATGGCCCGACCGCTCAAACATTGGCTGTACAAACACCGGGACAACCCCTATCCCACCAAGACAGAGAAGGTCCTGCTGGCTTTGGGCTCGCACATGACACTGGTGCAGGTGAGAGACGAGTTTTTGCAAGAAAGAGGGATGGTGGAATGAAGGAAGTTGTCGATAAGGGAAGCCAGTGCTGTGCTCTAATAAGGTGCATGTGTGCAGGTTTCTAACTGGTTTGCTAATGCACGGCGGAGGCTGAAGAACACAGTGAGGCAGCCAGACCTGAGCTGGGCCCTGAGGATCAAACTGTACAATAAATACATCCAGGGGAACGCTGAGAGGCTGAGCGTGTGCAGCGATGACACCGACTCAGATGGTACAGGCCACAGTATCATATTTTTGTATTATCGTATCGTATTTCTCTGTCTTTTTCTGAGATAAAAGTAAAAAATAATGATTAAGTTCTATTTTGTTTAAATAGCACTATTTACCACAGTTTGTAATATGTTATTCCTTTGATTCAGTATAACTAAGTACAACATGAAATAAGTCAGTCTCGTTTCCTTTGCTGCAGATGAAGAATGTCCCTTACAAACTCCTATCAGCCAATCAGACTTTGGCAGGTCATCCTCCCACAAGCTCGAGAAGCAGGGCAGCGTCCTTGCCATGGCGGACTCCGCCAACAGTGACGACAGTACGTCGCCTCCATCCAAGTACAAGAGCAGTTTACTGAATCGGTACCTGAACGACACGCTGCGGCACATGATGGCGGCCAAGCCCGACTGCGTCCCCTCGGCCCGCAAGAGGAGGAGCCACTCCGAGTCGTTCAGCTCCAACGAGTGTGATCGAGATGTTGTCTCCCCCGCATCGTCCTACGAAACAGAAGCCAACTTCGTCTACCACATGGGTGAGAGATGTCAACGTTTGTTACTGTGCAGCATGAGGTCACACATTAAAGGGGACATATGGGTCTCATTTTTAGGTCCATACTATTTGGGATTCTCTTAGAACATGTTTACATGATTTAATGTAAACAAGAAAAGTTTGTCTGAATACACCTGCAATCAGCACCTGTCTCTTTAAGACTCTCGCAGAATAACCAAGTCACCACTGATTGGTCTGTGCTTAATGTGTCTCTGCACTATCATTGCAGGAGCACTGTAGTTGCACTTTATACCTGTGTATAGTTTAGTAGTATAATATAAAATATGACATCACAACCTACAGAAGTCCTGACCCCTCATTAAAAGGCAAGGTTTTTTTAGGTAGTCTGTGTTCATTTCTCTGAGGATTGTTCACCAATGTATAGACCTGCTTAATCAAAAATACATTGAATTGTCACTACAATTTATAACTCTTAAAGCAATCACATGAGTTTTAACATTAACAGACATTTAGGCTTTGACACAAAAACTGATCGTGTTAGTAAATAGAAAAGGAAAAGCATGTAATAATGCAACACCAAAGGTAAATTGGGAGGAAAAGAGATAATAGCACCCCCTGTCCACAGAAGTCATTAAGGCATCTTTCTTGTTAATTGCAGATTTATGTTGAATGTGAGGTAAAATGACACTTTAACTACCCTGCTTCCCCTCAGTTCATTTTTAACACACCACAGCGTACAGTAAAATAAGAACCGACCATCAGAAACTTCCACATGGCTCCTCAGAGCTCCCTGACATTAATAAATCTCTGGCATTCCACTGAAAGTCAGAAGCTCTGCGAGATTCAATTATAAAGTTTCAGCAAATCTGGGAAGGAGTTTGACACCTGGGTGCCCTTTCAGGCCTATAGGGAGCCCAGAACACTGACAACCCTCAAATCCGCTAAAGGTAAAGGAGCCAGAGCCTTTACAAACATTACTAATAAAGACTCATGCAGACGCTGAAATCCCTCATTTTAAAATTGGACGGAGTTCACGCTGGCTGCCGCCACACACCGCAAATATCATTTCCATATACGAGAATGTGCCATTTGTTCCGCTTCAGCTTCTTGCCATGGTGGAAATGTCCAGTCCAGTCTCAAGGACAATTACAGAATGTCTGAGACTTTATTCTTCCCAGGGTGAGAAGTGGGAACCTCAGCCAAAAGTAGAAATGGAGAAGTCTGTCAGTAAAGCGCTGAAGACGTCTCGTAGAGAGACTGTCAGAGCTGCCACTCATCTGTGAGACAACGCAGAGAGACATCACTCATATCCATCTGGCCTCTGCCATCTCCGTTTCGGGGTGTAACTTTGCTTCCCTGACTCATGTGTGCTTTGGCAGGCAGCTTCTCTCAAGTGTTACTTTCCTACTCAACATCAATTTAAATGTACATTACATTATAAGAGTTGTGAAAAGATTTTTGAAACCAACTCTTCTGTTTGGTATTACTCATCAGTTTCATTCTAGAAATGAAAGTAGGCATGCTATAAGTTGCTTTTTTTTTAAATATATATTGTTGTAGGACTAGTTCCTTGTTAATATTAAATCCTGGATATTTAATGGATATTTTTATAGTCTGTGACAAGGCTTAATTTGTATCCGGGAAACTCAGTTTAACCTCAATCTGGCCTAAAGACCAGTAACTTAAATAAACAGAGCAGTTCATTTTTTTTTTTTAACAGACTTGTACTTTATATCATAGTATTTATTTCAAGTGTACAGTCTTACTGAAACAACTATGATATGATTTTGAAAAGATGTTAATCAGTGTTTATAGAAATGTAACAATGGTTATTCAGGGATTCTTTGCAAAGTTCAATATAATATGAAATTATATATCAAATTCTCGTTTGTGGAGGAGCTTTTTTTTTTTTTTTTTTTTTTTCGACAGAACCAATCTGTTCCCCCCTATTTATAGTCTTTATCCTAAGCTCAGCTAAGTTAACGTTGCAGTATCAGTTCTCTCAAGAAAGCTATTAAGTGTATTTATTTTTTGCAACTAAGCCAATAAATGTGTTTCTCAAATAGCAACACTATTCTTTTTTTTTTTTTTTTTTTTTTTTTTTTTTAATGAAATGTTTGTACAAACTTTTAATGTATCCCTGCTGGTCATATTAAGGGTGTTTGCAACCCAGTACGGCTCCTCTGTGGAGGTGAAGTGGAAAGTCAAGCTGCCAGATTCATGACAGGCACTCACACCATTAACACATTTATACTCCAACCGGGACAAAGCTACAAGTAAAACTCAAGTGATGGGCTCACAATGTGATAATGACTGATGCCACGACACAGTGCCTCACAAAGACACTGTGAACACATCAGTGTGAATCCCGTACACAGTAAACTCTGATGGAATAACAATTTTAATATTAACTGTCCCAAAGTGTGATGATGTTTACACAATACAAATTGGTAATTGCATCAACTTCAGTATTTCCCTTAAAAAGGCTGGAGAGTCATAAATGTGACCAGAATCATGTTTTATTGGACACAGAGCAACGAAAAACATATCTGGACAAACACCTCACTGCGTTTTCCAACCATTTCGTTTCAAATGAAAACATGCATGCTGAGCGGGGAGTCTCTTGTTCGTGAATACGTATCCGCATTGAGGAAATAACGTGTTACAGTATTTTGTCAGTACACAGTTGTTTTCCAGCGTAAATCCCAGCGACACACTTGTGAGAGTTGACTGAAGGGATTTAAAGTGATATTGTGGGAGAACAGTCAAACACTTTAATCAGCCCGTGCGGACATTATTTCACTGTGCCAATCTCCAGGGCTGAAAAATTAAGCCAATGTTGAAGTGCGAGAAACTTCAGCCCCTCACACTTGAGGATGAAGTTTACTGCAGAAATGAGCATGTTTACAACCTGATACAAAAATGGTTATGATCTCTAAAGTTAATTTCCCTTTTTTAATGACAACTGCACAGAAGGGATTTTCATATTACTTTTTAACAGCACCTGCTGAAGCTATATTCAGGCCAAAGGTGTTATTACAGGTGGTGTGTTTCAGCAACTGGGCTTCATGCAGCCCATATTAGGTCCACCTTTTTGCCCTTTTTGATTAGCCAGAATTTGGTTGGAATCAGGCACCAGCCGGATAACAACAGGCCGCCAGAAACAGCCACAGAAATTGTGTCCATACTGTGTCCAGACTTTGAGCTGGACACAGTTAGCTTAGCTTAACTTTGCACAGAGTGGAAACAGTGGTGCAGTCCAAACCTAAAATGTATTATGGTGATGTGCCTGACTCGTATTAGTCTAAACAGTCTCTTTTAATTATTAATGATATTAGTAATTATTATCAGGTATCAAAAAGTAAATGACTATGTATCTTCAAAACTTTACATTAACATCCACCTGGTCATGTGTTCTTGTGTCAATTAATCTATTCCTTTATGTAATGTGTATTTCACAGGAAAAAATACTTTATAGATCAATTATTCCTCAACAATCAAGAATGCATTATCACAGCATTTATAACTACTAGATACTAGTGTGTGTCTGGAGAAGGGCCTATGAAATATGATCAGTAGTGTCTGGTACCATAGTTTGCATGCAATGCTGTATTTTAATCAGCAACGCTCTAACAGAGAAAGGCAACTGGGCTTCATGCAAAAAAAAATTTATGCTAAGCTAAGTGAACCAAGTATTTGCTAAAGTTTCATATTTAATGTACAAACATGACAGTATCAATATTATCCTTTTTGGACAAAAAAGAAAATCTAATTATACCTCTCTGAAAAATAAATACCATTAGAAGCCCTTACATGAAATTCTAATTATAGCCCACTTCAGCCCAATGTAATATATTGAAAAAGAAGCAGCTCGCAGCTTCATTACCCCTTATAAAATGTAGCTATAACTGATCCCTGCTGTATATCTGAGCCCCACCAGAGGTAAAACAATGTTTTTACATGTAATAAATACAACAGTGGTTCTGAAGTATTTTCTTGGAAAAGCATGTTATGGCTAAAGAAAGAAATGCTCAGGGACGCTCAGTAGCAAAAAAAAGTCTAAAACAGCAAAATGATTTACTATCAGAAAGTAGTTGCTGTTGGCTCCAGCCTGGCTTAAGAAATCAGAGACGGAGATGTTTCGGGCTGTTAGCGTTGAAAGACTGTGTTTCACAGTGGGCCTCTAATTTCCCTGTCTATTGCTCTCTGAAGTAAAATCGCTTTTGACCAGCTAGTATCTGCTCCAATGAAGAAAGGCTTGATTCCAAAAGAGAAATGGAAAATAAGTTCTACTGCACAGACTTTAAACAGAGATTGTTCAAGTAATATAATATTACTCTAAAGTCCCATTTATCCTGCTCCTGCTACTGAAACATCCAGGAATACTGAAAGAGACGGTACTTAAAGGGTCTGAGTCATTTCTTTAAAGAAAAAAGACACATTTATTTAATTCTAGCTGCTTAAATATGAATGTTTTCTTTCTTCTGTATGATAGTGAACTGTTATTTGCTAAAATATTGAACACATTATATAACAGTGAAAATATTTGTATGTTGCAGCCCCTGTGAGTTTCTCAGGTATTTTATATAAGACACGCAGACACTTTTGGAGATGAATAACACTGAGTGGACCAACTTTGCAGGTGCTAGCCGAGCCACAGTCAGTTCTCATAACACGGTGCAGATATCAGATTTTTTTTTTTCCCCCCTTGCAAAAGCTCAAGACAAACAGTGCATTGCATTTGTTTTGGCCCGAGCAGCCGAGCACAGACAGACTGGTGCACTTCACCGAGTCAAAGCTTTCTGGCACTGTAAAACACACCAGGAGACTCACTGAGAGAACATTCACGGGAACAAACGCACAAACAATCCCTCGCAGATGCACAATCATTGAGAAGGCACATAGAAACTGCCACGCATGCAGATGAAAAACTCTCCTG
>JAOWBC010000115.1:1400879-1415190 GCA_028566105.1 Hypoplectrus providencianus | reverse complement strand
TTGAGTCTGGGGCATGCTCCTTTTGTTTTCTTGATTTGCAAGTGGCACTGCTGCTGCTGCTGCTGCTGCTGCTGCTGATTCCTGCTGAGCTCCTCATTGAGTGCAGGACATTGATGAGGTGGCTGAGAGGTACAGTCACCTGTGATCACATATAATCAAGGAGTGGGTAAATTACATGTATGAATTATTCAAGAAATGCTACTATTTAAAGATGGGTTACAAGGGAATATTCTACTGGAGGGATGAACAGCATGCTTCCAAGAAACATCATTATTTGGTGTTTTGATGATGTGGTAGAGAGTGCTGTCTAACACATTGGCCAAAACTCTTCCATAGGTGTTGAACTTTTCTACCCAAAGCATTTAGTGTACCCTATGAATGGGGGCACTATCATCCGGGAAGAGACTACTCCCATCAGGATATAAATCCTTCATCAGAGGACAACCGAGGTCACTTAGAAAATAAAGGTCAACAAGGCATGCACAGCATTTCTATGGAAACATGATAGGACGTTAATTGCTTAATGGTATAATGCAATATACACGTAAAAGAGGATGTGCATTCGTAACTTTTGGCTCATTGAATCATCTTTTCCTTTAATTTATCGGTCATCTGCATGCTACAAAGCCTATTTGTGAGGTAGCCCAAAAGCAGTGTACAGACACTGATGGTACTCACAGGGAAAGTACCAGTATCTCGCTCGCTGGTGTCCCACACCTGACATGATGTAAATAATCCTTACACGCTAGTTACGTCAAAATAAAAAGGTAGCTCCATAAAGGTCATTATTATGCTACAAATTGAACTATAAAAGTTGCTCGACCACTTAATTTATAGAATATGCAAATCACCAGCAGTAAAACACACTGCTCACTGACGCAGTTTCCCATCTGGCAGTTCAGGACACTCTGAACCATTTTAGCTAGCTGAAACTTCTTTGAACGGTTTCCACAGTCTTTGTTTCAGTTTAAGGGTAAAAGACACTTAACAATATCGACACAATGTCCACTAACGTTAAGGTTAATTTCTTTCGAATTGCTTCTCATCAGAGGTTGAAAGCAGTCTGGCTCCTGAGAGTACAAGCTAAGGTTAACTTAGCTCGCTAGCTAGCAGACGCAACTCAACGAACCAAAACAACAACAATGCTAATGTTAGCTTGGCCTAACATTTCCTGCTTTCTTACCTGCGGCTGGACAGTCATTGACAAAGAAAACATTTTCTAATTCTCTCTGGTACACAACGGTCGTCAACCTACGCAAGTTGTACCACTGACCCTGAGAGTTAAATGTCCGTATATCTCTCACTTTATCTCTCTGTAGCAGGCATAGCAAATCAAACTGCGAACTTCTGCGGCAGTCTGACAGCTGAAAATGACCCGGAAGTGACCCCGGCGGTGTTGTGACAAATGTTGCATCCCTCTCAACATCCGTTCATTTTTCTGTCCTAGCTTAAAATCCTTTGTATTGTTCAGTAAATGCTTAGTTGTAGAATAATTGAGAAAAATGTCGGAACATATATACACACAAAAATAAATAAGTGATGTAAAAACATGTTGGGGTTTTTTTTAAATAATTTTATCAGCTCATGCTTATAAACAGAATATTTTCACAAGCACTCACAGCCTCTCAGCCGTTAAGCTCACACATTGAAATCAAGGATTCATTACAATACATGTGTTTCTCCCAAGAATATGTTTATTGCATGTCAAAATTAGCTTTATATACCTACATTTCACAACTGTATATTTGAAAGCACCCTTGCTTTGACAGAGACAAGTCTTCATTTTCACTGCACAGCTGACAAAAAAAAACAATAATTAATATATGGATTGTCCTTATGTCACTTTATGCAAAAGTGTAATCTTGGATACCATTGCACTGAAGCCATAAAATAAAAATACACCTTTACACACAAATAACAATATTGGTCACCATGTCTATTTTGGTCTATGCACCTAGAATATTGGTATATTTCTAACAATAAATATAAAAGTCCTTAGTAATCAGAAAGAAAACAAGAACTGAAACCTCAATAAATATAAAATGTACAATAAATAAAATGCTACGCATCGCCTAATGTCCACAGCTACTGTTTGATCATGAATTAATTTCTGTTAAAGGTTGAATTAGTTATGTGAGTCATGTGTATATTAAGTTCCTGGTGATCAGTGAGGCATATCATAAATAAGATCACCACCTAATGCAAAGCTCACTGTCACAAAGAAAATGTGCCAGCATTTACAACAGACAAATCTTTCCTTTCCTAAATATCTAAAGACCCTTCAAGTTAAAATGCTACACTATATTGTAAAGTAATCCTTTACAGACCCTTCTGACCATTCATTTATGTAGTGGTCTTTCCATTTGTACTGATGCCCTGTTATATTCCATCTGTGGTTGAAAAAGCCACAAAGCAACGAAAGTGCAACAATTGCATCCCAGCTTCATGTTCCTTGATTTATGCCGACAGTTGATGTCAGACAGTTCAGGGGATTTTCCTGTAATGAGAGAAGATCAAACAGAGTTTTGCTCATCTATAGTTTTGCTATACAGTAAAATTGATAAGTGATTATTTTGATCAGTGCTTTGCTCACCTTCTCCTTCGTTGTAAATAAAGCTGGACTAGCCAATGGGCAACCAGAGGCCAGAGTGTAGTCAACACTGCGGTGAGTGGACAGAAGTCAAAAGGCCACCAAGATGGTCTCAGGAACTATAGAAGCAGAAAGTTGGATTAAAGCATTTCTGATCTAAAACAACATAGCAATTCAATTACATACTAAATAGGACATTCAATTTCAGAATCAAAATTGTATTTTTATTTTTATACTAGGACATGTTTATATAATTTAATGTTAATAAAACATTTACTTTTCTCATACTGTCTGTATTCACCCTATGTATGCAACACTCTGTTGCATAGTGGGTGCAGAGTGCAGAGTGCATGTCTCTTTAAGACATTTTCTGGACTAAGCCCAGTCTGCTCTGATTGCTCATTGTATCAGAGTCTGCTACATCTTTGCTCTCTGCGGCACTGTAGCGTCACTTTTCAAACTCTATTTTGTGCAGCTGTCACACCACAACCTTACACAAGTTCTTGTTTAAAAAGGCACAGTGTCTGAATACAGGCTGTGAGCATTTCTCTATTGACTGTAGATTATTGTATTGATACTTTAACCGTATATATATATATATATATATATATATATAGGTACCTAGAGCCGCTTCATAAAAAAGATTCACTTTTCATAATGAAATCAAAAACACATCTAACCAAAATCTTATAAGGACCTTTTGTGCTACGGGTAGTGAGTCCTCCTGTCTTGGTGAAGATGATCTTGTCTGGAAACCCAACAAGAAATCAAAGGAAACTATCAATACATAAATGACAAGTTGTCATGGAGACTGAATCAACAATGTTACATTTAAGTACACAGTGTGGCTAACACCTCTGGTCTGTCACCTGGGACACCGTGAGCGCCTCCAGAGCATGCAGCCTGTGCAGCACCGTGGCCATGTCATGCTGCAGCCTCAGCAGAGCAGTTGCTATTTGCTCATTGACATTTCCCCTGACAACACTGCCAGGATGTCTCTGTGACACACAACAGCAGGCAGCATCTGCGCTGGCACACCGCTGAGAGCTGCAGGTGGGCCTTGGTGATTGTGAAACTGAAACAGGAGACAGAATGTGACATGTTAGTAGCATAACAATAAACTTTGGCTGTGATCTGATGCCTTTAAGTGCTGATAAGTATGAACTAAAGGAGAAGGGTAAATTAAGGATACAGTGTCAGTATAAATCAAAATTGACAGTCTCACCTCTCCCTCTTCTTGACAAGGAGATGTTGTGCTGGCTTGCACTAATCCCTTCTTTAAGGTAGGAATCTCCCATGAGTACTTGATCCTCTCCTCCATTCAGAGTAGTGTTGCTCTCAAACCAAAGATCCCTTTGCCTCACTGTGGCAGCTCCTGATCCAGGTGTCAGTAGTTTTGTCGTAGACAGTCCCTTGGTTGGAAAAGACCAGAGTAAACCACAATATGAAAAACCATATTAAGGTCAAAACATTTTTAAATCTGTCCTTTTTTCTTAACTCTACCTAACTTTCTTTGCATGGCAGATACCAACGACATGTTTTTCATCATAAAGACTTTCACTCATAATAACTTATCAATATGAAAAACAATTTTTGCCTGGGTTCAAAACATTAACATGGGATAATATTGAAACTAATCTTTTAGCGTGTTGCACACTGTGGAGGGCGGACTACACACCTCCTCCATGGCCAGATGCTCCATCGAGTCACAGAATTCCTCGTTGTCAGAGTCTGTGGATCGGCGGTTCTTCTCATGAACAGCATCACTACACCCTGCACATGGAAAGGCAGTGGAAAAGTATTCAGGTCTATTACTCAAGTAAAGTAAGAATACCACACTGTGCATTGCTCAGTAAAAGCCCTGCATTCAAAACTTACTTAAATAAAAATTTAAAAGTATCAGCATCAGCATATGAAAACCTATTTAAAATATCAATAATAAATGTACTTTTTATGCTGAATGGCTCCACTCCAATTTCTTAAACAAATATTAAACGTTTATTAATGGCTTATTATTTTTGATGCAATAATGTAATTAGTGTTTTAATTTTCTAAAGGTAGAGCTCATTTTAGCTTCTTAATATACTGTTATGAACTTTAATTTGGAAAAAAATGTCTAATCACTTTAAATGTAGCATGTGTTTCAAGTGACATCATGACCTGAAAAGTGAAGCATAGTATTTGGAGTAAAAGTACAATATTATTACTTAAGAAAATGTACTTAATTACATTCCACAACTTGCATGGGCAATATGGTAAAATATATCTATTTTGAATTAACATATATATAATATATATACATAACATATATATTACACATTCATATCACACACACTGTTAATATTCTTCTTTTTGGTGAGTTGTTACTTTATTGCTGCCACAAAATTAACCAGAGAAAATAATCCTTATTAACCTTTTTAGTTTTTTTGATGTTGTCAAAACTTTTGAGAATTACACAAACGTATGTGTGTATATCTGTTGCATTCATGTATATCTTACCACTCAGGTGTCCATTAAAGTGCATATAGGCGCTACAGTGCACACTGGGTTCTATGGAACAGGCTAGCTCCTCCTCCTCCACCTCGCTGTTGAGGGAGCTGTGTGTCCCGTTGGTGAAGGATGACACGCTGGGCTCCATGCTGCTGCTGGATCCCCTCGGGTCAGACCTCCACTTCTTGTCAACCGTCAGCAGCCTGGGGTCAGGCCTCCAGTCTGCGACAGTACAGGAAGGGGGGGCAGCATTAAAAACTGTGCAGGCCAGTTTTATGTGCCCTTTGTCTGGCCATGGGTGTAGCTGAGACTAAAGGGTAGCACATTATAGTGAAAGTTATTCCTTAAGGTAAAAAGAAATATGTTTAGTTAATCATTTGTTACTTCTCTACTATTCCAAAGTGAGTGAGCTCATGGAACTCATAAATACAGAATAGAGAAGAAAAAAAGGAGAAGAGTAGGCAGTAAGAACAGTTTAAAACATGGCTTGTAATGAAGAAACATATCAGCAAGTCAGTGCAGAATGGAACAGAAATAAAACATGAAAGGCAATGCTTTGTTTTTTTCCAGGAGCTTTCCAAAAATAAATAAGATCAACGGACTCAGCCCTATAATATATTAAAAAAAAAAAAAAACAACTCTGTTGGTGTAGTGTTTAAACCACAAAAACAGCAAATTCCACGACACAAAACAGCTACAACTACAGATTGTACCTTTTTCCTCCTCCTTGTCTTCATCGTCTGTATTGTCTTCTTCATCTCCATTCTCCTCTTCCTCACTTTTCCTCCAATCACTACTTTCGTCTTTTCTCTCGATTTCACTATTTTCTTGGCTTGCCTCTGCCTCCTCGCTACTGACACTTAAGCCATGAACACTGCTGCTATTTCCCTGGAGGTTTTGTATATCATCCCACAGATCCCCATAGCCTGAACAATGAGGAAACACCCTTGATTTAGTTTTTCTACAATGTTGCAAAATGTAAAACTACACAAAGCAAAGACAGGCACACTGTTGTCATTCACTGCTTCTAAACACCACATCAATACCACAAAGTCTGAAAAACAATGACCACAACCAAGACACTAACCAACTACAGCACATATAGACAAATGAAAGCTTCTTCAATCTAAAAGGCACATTCTTATCAGTCCCAGCAGTTAAGCCACACTTATACAGTTAAAGACTACACTATAAACTCCACAACTACTACGGACACCAACGACTTGCCTTCCATTCTTGGTTTTTTAAGTTGTCTGACCAGCTCATCTAGTGGTAAAAACAAAAATATGGACAAGATGAGCCGCAGCGATCAACTTGGATTTTCTGCATTCTGGCATCGCTGATCCTGCATATTACCTGCATGATTTTCAAAAGGCCTGGTGAAGGGTCTCCTGTCGAGCTCATTCTCTTCATCTTCTTCTCCATCTCCATCTACCTCTGTGTAGAAGTTACCAAGATGTTGTACCAATTCAGACACTTCTTCTGAGATTGGCATGGTCTCCAAAATCTGACAACACACATTAATAATACACTTTCATGCATATTCTTACATATATTTTAACATTTAAAAAATGCCATAAAATTTCCATAAACAGACAGGATAAAACTGTCACCAAGTGGCTGGAAAACAAGTTAATTAGATATAATTACATATAGCAAGGCTCACTGCTGTATGCGTTGGACCAGTTAATTAAAGCTAATTAAAAACAGCTGGTAATTCTGCCACTCTGTTGCTCTAGTGTAGAAATGAATGAAAGAATTGATTTTAAAAAAGCAGTAAGCTGTTATTTAAAGCACCTGTCAGAACATTTCTATGTTTACCATTTGCAATGCATAGAACTGTGGTTGTTGTAGCCAGATGGATCTATCCGTTGGTAAGTTAGGTTTAGGCACAAAAACTACTTAGATTAAGGGGTTGGGGTTTGGGTTGAAATTCACACATCAATCACCAAAGTAAACTCAGAGGGTGTGTTGTGTAGCACTGAAGTCAGCGCGACAGATCCTTTGGGACATGATCTAAACAAAATCTTACATCCATTTAATACTTGTTGGACCATCTGCTAGCTGTAGCATCTTACATAATGTCTTCTAAATATATTTACTGTGTGGTAAGCACACAGTTTTCTTACTAGCCAAAATATCTATGTGAAGAGAGATTAACTTTTTATTATTATGCACACTGCTTCTATTCAGCTTTAGTTCCCCTTGAAAGGACTTACCAGCTGGATGTCCTCAATATAATTCTTCATGGCTTCCTCCTTTGTCATATTTCCTAAAGCACTCCATGCATCCCTGGTAACACATAGTCAACACTTGAACACTGAGATGAAGCTCAATGAACAAAAATGTGCAGATAGAGATCTTTCATTCAGCAGAAATTTCACTATACATAAACTGTTCTGTATAAGTGCTATACTATCCATTGGATATACCCACAGTATTGTGCAGGGGTGTTATTAAAACAAGTCATGGGTTTGTAACAGTGCTAGAGCAGGCATGTGAAGTGACTGGGGCTTTAACCAGAATGGACATGGACTGACTCTGATAGTATGACCATCACAGGATGATCCAGTGTATATAAGTTAGTTTGAAACATGCTGTCTGTCTTCTGTGATGTCTTTATTAGATATAAGTAAGTGAATTTAATTGGGATATACAACAATCACATTTGCATTAAAAATAACAGATTATGAGTGCCTACCATTTAGCCTTTCCACGAGTGTCCCAGAAGCCATTCGGTCTTGGGATGTTGCAAGGCCCCAGTGTGGCCTGCTTGTAGTAACTATAGAACATCAGCATCATGTCATCAGAGGGCTGGAAAGGACCTGAGGAAAAACATATATGTACAAAGCAGCTTTAAAATGTAATAAAATACATTTACTTATTTGTTGAGACACATGTGGGCCATATGAGTTGTTATTCGATTTGAGAAATGACTGATTCAGTTAATCAGCTTTTATCTTTATAGCAGCTTTATCAATAGAGGCTCAGCCAAGAGTGTCAGCTCTTAAATGCTCTGTATGTAGGTCAATCACCTGAACTGGTGTTTACACACAAACAAGCACAGATTAAAAACCTCATAACACCTAGCTGAACACCGGTCCAATCAGTTTATTCATAGACTTTGACAGAATACAGTAAGTCATCACCTTCTTCAGGCAAACTCCGGATCACTCTAACTGCAGCGTCAAATTTCGCCTCCAGGCTGTGTTTGTCCTCCTTCTGCGCCATGCTGAGCCCCAATAAGGATGCAATGAAGGAGTCCTCACATCTTGAACACACATATGAAGCAATTAATGGAAAAATCAACCCAGTTCAGAAAGTGATCAGTGAGGGACACTTCAATATAATATGGTCATTACTGTATCTAGCTACCACTTGTCTTATCTAAGGAGGCATGCTGTTACCTCTGTAATCTAGGAGATTTTAGGATAAATGTGGTCTATTATTAAGCCGGTGTCGGTTTAGCGTCCATATAATACATCTTTAACTGGAATGATCCCCCTTATGGCTGATTTGTTAAAAACTCACCACCAACTTCATGTTCGCCGGTGCAATATTTATTTCATTAGCCCGGTATTAGTCTGCAATATGCAGCAGAAAGCCAATTTCGACTCCGGTCAAGGATGAGCCAACAGTCAACGTCTGCTAACTGGATGTATCTGGAAAATGTAGTTTTATGGAACACAAATCGCCGCAGAATAATGGGTTGAATGAAACGTTTATTCCTTCAAATCCCACAACCCCCCCTCAACCGGGATTTAAACCGCGTTGGTGTTTGGGAAATGTAGTGTCAGGAAGTGATTTTCTGAAAAGTAAAATAGCGCTGAGGATTGCAGGCTATGTATGAATTATTTGTAACGACACGATAACACACAGGCACGCCCGAGAAAGTAATAGTTAAACCTTATAGTGTTTTTTTTTTTTTTCTTTTCTGTAGTGTAGGCCTGTTTATAAGACACTAAAGCGTGTCTTATAAACAAATAGAAAACCATAGATTTTAACAAATGTTTCTGTCGACTTCTACATTTATTTTACAACCATTATTTAGGCTTCTTCAATGTTTTAAAGGCTAGATATTCAATTTATTTTTAGTTGGCCTGATTATGACGACTGTTAGGGTGATGAAGTGTTAATGTTATAACTGTTTTGTAAGCGTACAATTATCATTACCTCTGTTTTGGGTTTTTTTCCCAGGAAAAACGATGGTTGAAGCATTGTGACAAATAACCCTACAATATGATCCTCATGTAGGTAACATATAATAAATAGATAACTAAATAAATAACAGTAAAAATCTATTGGTTTGTGCTAAAAACCTAAATTGGTATTGTAATTATTTTAATATTTCTTTGTCTTATTCTAAAATGTTCAAGAAAGTAGAACTAAAAAAGATTTTTTTATTATTTTGTAATTTATTTTTAATTTTATTTAACATTTCGGATGGTCTTATACGTCATCACAGTGAAATATCATTGGTCAACTGCTCTTCTCCCCCGGCCTCTAAGCCAATCAGCAGCCCGCGTTTACAACGCAGCTGCCATTTGTCACAGGCTGTTGTGAATCGGAGGCCAGCGGCCCCACAATGCCAGGCGGGGGAGCCCCTCTCTCAGCTACACACCACAGCATCACCGCCTCGCCTCACTGAAAAGGACAGAGAGGAGAGAAATGCAAAGGGATGTAAGATGGCAGAGCTACAAATGCTATTAGAGGAGGAAATCCCTGCCGGTAAAAGAGCTCTCGTGGAAAGCTACCAGAACCTGTCCCGGGTTGCGGAATACTGTGAAAACAATTATGTTCAGGTAAGAGATACCGGAGGGCCGTTAAATTTGGTAAATTTATCCACTATCTCCGTCGTGTCTGCGGTGCTGTAGTAGAAGTGAGTGAAACCACAGGGACAGGAAATGCTGGATGGAACGAAAGGGATCCTCAAACCGCTAACTACACGTAGTGGCCCTTTCTCGCGGTGTAAGAATCCAGTTGCGGCTCGGTGCTGTGCCAGGCATGGTTGTATTCGTTTTTTTTCTCGGTTTGGCTAGTCGGCCCGGTTTACCGTAGCCGTGCACCCATTTACAGGCGATGTGTTGAAAGCTGTTGGGGGCTTACAGAGGGTGTGTCGTTGTTATGACCAAGTGGTTTTGTCACTAACTGCATTCTCTGATAGGTACCGGTGAAAGATTATAATTTCCCCATTTTTATAGATATCGACATTCGCGCTGATTAACCTATTTTCACATGACTTGAACCACACAGGCGTCACACGTTTGGGCTACATAACCACGTAATAACGGTAAAAAAAAAAAAATCGCGAGTAAAATCTATAAAGAGATGTTTTACTCGTACATTTTAAAAGAGTCCATTGTCAAAACTGTTCGTAGTATTTAAGGACTTAATTACAACAGAAAAAGAATCAGAAAATTACCATTAAACGCTTAGTCACTATAAATTCATTTAACTGTAGCGCATTGAGTAAAGGCACCCTACTCACTAGGACTGTTATTATCCATTAACATCCAAGCATATCTCTAATGTTGAGATGCTTATTAGTGGATATCATTATGTAGGTCAAGTCCTTAAAGACTATTAGGGAAAAAAAAACAGTCGTTGAAGACTTTAGATTTGTAGTCAGATTCCTCATGATGCAGATATCATGTCTCGGCTACAGTGCTCCGGAGCATGCTTGTCCATGGATCATTTGCTTGTAATCAAATGCATGGTGCAGGTTAATGATAGGTGTGTCTGCTGCTCTTGGCATGAACAGACTGAATGTTAAATCAGTGTTAAGAGAAGTACTCAACAAATCACTAGTGGTGCTTAAACTGGGGAGCTGCAGGTAATATACACATTTAAAGTATAATGTTATTATTCAATTTGAAGAAATATTTCCAAGAGACCCATTCTCCACCCACAGCCTACTATAAAATGTAAAATAGTTCTGTGTATGTTCTAAGGCATTTTCTTCTCACATCACAGGGTCTCCCTCAGACACAGTCCCAGTGATCTATGGCCCTACGTGTATAAAATATTAAAACATTTAGGGGATTTCTGGCCTGAAGAGTTCCTCACAATAAATCTCATCACCCCGCTACTTGAGACGCAGTGAGAATAGATTCAGTTAATGTGAGGGAGAGTGGGAGCTTACATCCTTGACCAGGTTGAATGGTCTGGTGTGAACAGCAGCGTCTGTTGACAGACCAGCACACTTGCCAGAAACCCCATTGTGCTCCAGCATGGTAGTTTTTAGACTGTGATGCTGAGAAAGCCCACAGTTTGCCGTAATAAAACGTCAGATCGCGTTGCCTTGCTTGTCATCAGCAGTGCAATGTAGGTTACACTGCTTTAGTGCACGCTTAGATACTGACAAGCACACACAGCTGTGTGTTAGAAGGTGCTCATCCCAGTGTCATTATGCAGAAATCTTTATATTCATCTCAAAGGATGTGCTATTAACACATTTATGAAAGGTCTCATCTTCCTTTGTGGCAAATTCAGTTGACAGTTTGAGAGGAAATGTATGTAAACATATCTATTATTAGATGTGGTGGGTTGGAGGTTAAATCATGAGTTGTGCATGGATGCTTAGGGGTGTTTTACATTTCAGTAATTTGGATAATTGTGTGGACATTCAATGATCAGTTTGGATAGAACCTTCTAGCAATCATTAGTCAGGCTCCTGGCAATTAATTTAGTTCAGTTTGCTGAGTTTGATGATGGTCTGGTGACTAATTACAGAATCACAGATGGAATAGCAGAGTATCAATAGTTAACTGTTAGGGTTAGGGTTAGGGTTAGCCTAACCCTAACCCTAGCTAAGGGTGCTAGATAACATTAGCTTGTAGTAGTTGAATAAAGAATAAATAAAGAATAATGAATCTAGACCTGCTGTTTCCTGCTGTGTATTCACATTTTAGCAAACCAATCTCTCTGGTGATCTTTAAAACCCTTAAATATTTCCTGTTAAACCATCCCTGCTGTAGTTTAACATCTTAAAAATCTCCGATACATGGCCCAGGGCAGGTCAACTTAGGTTGGCAGCTGGCCGATCATTATACCAGCCCTTTGTATGAGTCACATAATGTTACAAATGTCGACAATGTCTGGTTTTGTGAACCGCTGCGATAATCAAAATAAGATTCATTACCCTTAATGTTGTTGTGTAGTTGAATGAGACAAAGAAAATGATGCGTATCTTCATGCTTAATGGACTACGAAATTACATTGCCATTTAAGTCATAAAGAATTGCCTGGCTTACCTGTTGGAAATATATCTAATCATGCGCATTTATTTATTTTTTTATCTGTGAAAATTAAGTTATTTTTCATTATTAACTCAAAACCTGCATACATATGAACATACTTGACAAACACAACAGAGAATTAGTGGTAGAGCGGTTTTGCAAGCCATTATAGCTTGTGTGCAGTAGTATTAGATGTGGAATATGTTTCTGTATTCTGAATACAGCTCTGAATTTAACATTTTATGAACTCAGTTTAAGTATTCACATTATAAACCACAATAACAAAATTCTGGCAGCCAATGCCCTGGTATGTAAATCCGCTCTGATGCTGGAGGTTTTATTCTTAGATGAGATTTTTGAAATGAGCCATTTGCAAAGCTGTCACTTACAAAATGATTGGTGGCATGAAAGCAGAACTCAGCTTTGCTCGTACCTTTTTAAGGCCTTTGTGTGCTAAAATAGAAACTCTTTGGATGTCTGTTGTAATGTTGAACGTTGTTGTTTTTGGATGGCTCTTTGCTGATGTTGGTGTGTAAGTTAGTCTTAATATGAGGGTAGGTAAATGCTGCATCTTAAAATGAACACTAGGTTCTGCTTTTCATGTGTGTAGTCTGCATAACATTACCAAAATACCAGAATTAAATTAAAAAAAAAACAATATTTGATATCTCTTTTGATAATGTGGCAAAGATTCTTTAAAATCCTAAGTAAAATAAAAAATCATTCAAATATTCTTTATTCATCCCCAAGGGGAGATTCATTTAGTCTATCAGCTCTAAAACTATACAGCCTGATGACTGAACGAAGGATCTTCAGATTCTCTCCATTTAGGCACAAAAAAATAGGATGTTTTATTCTTTGCAAAAAAAGCACCCTGATAATGGAGTATCAATACTTTTGACATTCTTTGGTATACCACAAGTGCCAATTAATACATTTAAGTTGCACTTTTTTCAGTGGACAGTTGATACACATTTTGTTTCCATGATAAGATAACTAGTGTTCCTCTCTACATATATGTGGACAGAAGCAGTGTTAGATGGAAACCCATGAATTGAGTTAATATTTCCCTGATGCTGACCCTGCCAAAATCCCCCTGTCAGCTCACATGATACCCCTCTGACTCATAGCTGTTTCATTCATGAGTCATGAGGTTTGTGATATTCCAGTACCAGACCTGGGGTTCAGAATGAAATGTAAAGGCATTCCGAAATAGCTTAATTTCAGTGCATTGTTAAAATTGGGTCTAGTGCTTGACAACAAAAAGAAATTCCAAGCGGAACCCTAACAAAACGTCTTTTGTAAGCTTAATATGAAACATAATATCTCAAAGAAGGAGTAGGAGAATAAGAGAGAGAGAGAGAGGCATAATGAACAATGTGTATTAGTTGAGATCCAGGCTATTATTGCTACAGGTTTTCAGACTTTTTTTTAATGTTTTGTTATGCACTCTGTTAGTCATAGCAGTATGTACTTTATCTGCTATAGATTATGCCCGTTTTGTATTTCTTTGAACCCTGTGTGCAGTCGGCTCATAACAGTAGTAAAATGCAAGGTGTTTGAGTCTTCTGTACATATCTTTGGAAACATAAGTCAGCATTTTCAAAGCTCAGATTTTAGGACTTGTTCCAGTCTCTCTGGTCGCTGAGTAAGCCAGCAGTGTTTCCTCTTCTTTCTGTGTTATACAAACTGGCAGTTAAAGTTCTGCAAAGGATGGGCTGACCTGCAGGTTACACCAGACATCTGCAACAGATACTGCTGCTGCATATGGTTTGCAAGGTAGCAGGTGGTCCTGTTGTAGCGTGATGCCATGGTGCAGGCTTTTAGCATCCTGCTACCACGCACACATACCAAATTGTTGCTCAGTAACAGCTGCTTAATCATAGTTGATGTTTTTGTGACTTAATTTATGAGATTCTATATTAGAGCTTTTTATGTAACCCCCCCCCCCCCCCCCCAACTGTTTAAGATCCATAGGCCAAACACAAGGCTT
>JAOWBC010000115.1:1378313-1389025 GCA_028566105.1 Hypoplectrus providencianus | reverse complement strand
TGAAGATCAAAAAATAAATTAAGAGGGCAAACACACAAAGACACACACACACACACACACACACACACACACACACACACACACACAAAAGACACAAAAGTGTTTCCATGTGTGTCTTGTTCGGATTAAGTTTAGTGGAGCCATGACAGATTTAAAGCTATACATAAAAGCTGATGTTTTACAGACAGTAGTGAGGCCATGGGTGTTTGTTTCTGTAAAGGATAAGTTATCATATTGTTATTTTGTCCTTTATTGTTATCATACATTTACTGCATTAACATAACGTTACCTGTCTGCTGGCTTGGTAAATGATTCACCCCAGTGACTTCTACAAATGTTGCCATTGCCTCACACAAAGGCGACACAGAACATAGGGTCGGTGTTACCTGTGTGTCCTGGGCCTCTGGTTGAGAGAGGCTGTGCGTGCAGGGCTGTGCTGACTGCCCAGTCGGGCCGGGCTCGTCATGTAGTCATTGGGCACCACTGGAGGCTTCACTGGCTCCAGGGTCTTGTAAGGAGTGTTACGCCTGGATACACACAGACATAGCCATAGAGGACTCAGTTTATTCTCAATGTTTTGATGAAGTGAGAGGAGACAGGCTTGGAAAGTGACTGTTTGCGGTACCATGGTTTGTGGTCAAGGTGCTATGACCAGCCACTGTTGTTGTACTTGCACATTGGTAAATGTTACAGAGCTGCTGCCTATACATAGCCCTTTCCCTTGAAACACTTGGAAAGAAATGGCTGCAAATGTGCACAATCTATGAGAATGCAAGGTTCTTGAAGATAAACTAGTCTAGAATAAAGGAGGCCCTTGGGTGTACTTGAGGCAGATTCGCATGGTGCCAAAGATGTAGTAAATATACCTTTATTAGTTTAGGGTAAGTCAGAGAGAGACAAGAAAAACACAATTTTCAATTTACTTTTTGTCTAAGAACAGAGTAAGACAATTTAAGATATTGTAAAAACTTCTTACCCCAGGGTTCCACGACCAGCCATGGGAGGACTCGGGGGTTTCTGTGTGGGAGGGGTGGTCCTGGAAAGCGTCCCTCCCCGTCCTGCCGCGTTGTTCCCATGTTGCTAGAGGAGCAGAGACAAGTTAAAACATTTTGTATAATCTGAGTAGCTGGCGCCAGTGTTTCCCCTGCCAATGAACATTAAAGCTGAGGAGTCACTTAAACCTAAAATGACTTAGCCAAACTTGAGTTAATTTCAAATGAGCATCTCATCTGAAATTTCAACGGAGCATGACTGTACGGAGAAACACTGGCACAGAGGCTTTTCTGTGCATGGACAAATAAAGAGACAGTGAATGGGAGACAAAGAGAGATATAGAGCGATAAAAAGAACAGAAGGCAGCACTTAAGTGGGTGACTGGCTGCCTTTGTGGAGAAATTATGCATCTATAATGGGATGTCACTGTATATTGATGAAAATATAAGAGGACATAGAAATAATTATTCAATATAATGTTTCATATCTCTGCTTACCATTTTTGTACATTTACTGTGACATACATTTAGCTTAAATGTTGACTGGTGACACTGTGAACGTTTAACAAGAGATATACATACATCCTGTTTTAAGATACTGCTTTGTTGCATTGTATCAGCAGAAAAAAAATAGAAAAAATCGTACATGATTATACAAATGAAAGACAGGTACACAGATACGTTTACAGGCTGGGGTTTTACCATGACAAGAAGAAGAGAAAGACGCCATCTCTTACCTTGGCCTTAAGCCACTGAGTGCAAGCAGCGAGAAGGGAAGACAGAAAACAAGATATGCTCACTGGTTAATGGTAAAAAGGTGTGTTTAGTGAGGGCAAGTGTGAATTTCAAGCAATACAGTACACATGAACTCTATCTATTCTCTACAAACACTTTGAATAAAAACACTATGTAAAGTTAAAAAGGGCATCATGAGGAACAAAGTCAGGAAGAAAAGAAAAGGAGTAGACATCTAGGAGACTAATATCAGTAAACAGTGTGAGTCAAAGATCCCCATGTTGCCCCTTACACCCATTCAGACTCAACTGTTTTGACCTGACTGGCTGGTCAAGTATTCAACATACTGAAAGATGATGAGCTGTAACTCTGTGTTAGATTATTTGGTTCATTCTTTTCAGTGTATGCATACTGTTTGTGTGAATACCTAGCCTGAAAAAATATTGCAGCCACACAGGCTACCAATGTCATCATGCTGGGCAAAGCTGAATTATAGCAATAAGTTCTCTGCAGTGGACACTTGGAGCATAATTCACCATGCTTTGTTATTGACATTTATTCTGTTACTCAGCTTCACATGCCTGTGGTGCTCTGTGAGTTATCCTATGATCTCAGAGATATTTGGCACACCATGATATTGTAGTTTGGTGTATTATTTCAGACTGTGACATTTTTGTCTGGTTATTTAATAATACAGAATAATACGTTTACATTGTTAATAGAACTGTCTTTTTGAAGTTCTGTTAAAGTTGTCTGATGAACCTTTGAGTGTCTGTCATTACAGTTTATGACATCCTTACCTTCAAAAAAAGATAATTTGATATGGTGCACTTAAATGATAAGTTGAAATTCAAAATTGCTGTCATCAACAAACTGATCATCAAATGCTTGTTTCAACCTTAATCAAATTCATAACTCATTTTAAAAATGTAGTCCAATTACAATATTGTATTATAATCTGTTACAGTAGAACCTGTCTGCGCTTGTCACTCATGTTTATGTTCAAACATGTGCCTGCCAGAAAAAAAATCCACACCAAGAGGAAGAAATTTTTATTTTATTCCTCTACGTATAAAAAGAAGAAAAATGTTGAACTTAACCGTGCTCTGGATAAAATACAAACCGAAACTACTCCCTGACCCTGTTAGTGTGTACGTGAGTCTACTCAGTGTGTTTACTCTGTGTGTCAGTGTCTAGACTTGTGTAATAGACTGTAATCAGAATGAGAATCACTTAAATCGCTAAACACACTAGAAATAATGAGCAGTGCCCAGGCTCTGCGTGGCTGTGCTGACGTTTAAAGTGTTGCACTAAAAGGGTAAAAAAAAAGCTGGGCAGTAAAGCACAGCGAGGTCATAAATAACAGCAGCAAGGTGCTCAGACTGTCGGAGTGGCTGTAATGTGGCTGCAACGATGTCACCGTGGAAACTGCCAGTAATGTCAATAAAGGCTGTTAAGGTGGAGGGGTGAGCACAGTCATCTGTAAACGTGTGAATGGGTTTTCCCATGCTCAAGACTCCCCGTCTATCTATGGGTGGCTTCCAGTGGTTGAGGAGCGATGATCATGCCTTGAACCCATGAAGGAATCCACCACAGCCTGGAGGAAACAGGCTGTGAGGCTGGAGCGCTAATAAACTGCTATTTCCCACACAGTACGAACACGTCGCAAAGATGTATATGAATGCAGAAAGCAATTATTCAGACAAACAAACCCACACTGCACATTTCAATCTACTGTCTGATGCAGAGTATGAAACAATATCAATCCTTCTGAATTATTCACAGAGGTGTGTGAGAGAGAAAGCGTTCTAGGGGGAAAATGTGGAATGTGATATGCATTTCTGTCTGCATTGAGCCAGACAAAATGCACAAGAATGGACAAAAATACACACACATACACACGGACAAATACGCGCACACATGAAAGCCAGACAGAGGAATCACAGAGAATTTAAAATGAAGCAGTAGCCAAGGAGCTTTCAATCCCCAGTATCTTCCTTCCTAAAAAGATGATCTAACCCTCATCACAAAAACTAAACATGATTTAATTAAAGGTGCTCCCCAGATGTAAACTCCCAAAATGAGTCATTCTACAGATGTCTGACTCATGCTTATTTAAAAGCTGGCAGCCCGATCTGCTCTTTTCCTATGCAGGTGAAAGGGAAAAGAAGCGTGCACATTTTCTCACATCTGCACTGATTTCTGCAGGGACCCATCATTTGCAGCGTCCATGAATGATGCTTCATTTGCATAGTGGGCCATGCCAAATGTGTCTCAGTGTGAGCCAGCTCTCAGAGGACGAAACACTGGCTTTTGAATTTGAATCAGTGGATGTTTGAAAATCAGCGGACAGCCACTATCTCAACAGGGACAGACAGACGGGGGGAACGGGATGAAGAAGACGACTCAAACAAGCTGCGGAAACGTGTGACACCAACAATCAATGCGCATAACTGTGTGTACACACTCACACACGAGCAGAAACACACAGAATGTTGTATAAAAGAGGAGAAGAGGAAGAAAGGAGAGGAGAAGGCGGACGGATCATGGGGAGAGTGAATAAAAAATTGAAGAATGAGCCGGAAAAGGGTTGAAAGAATATTTTCCCACAATTCAATAGCAACTGTAATTGTGTGAGTAGAAGCATTTGGCCAAGATATGTGTCTTGCTCACACTCTGGGCTCCGCACACACTGCTTTATTAAGTTCCAGCCTCGGAAGTTGTTTCTGGGCATGAACAAAACCTCTGACAAACGCAGCTTTTTAGCCACAGTAAGCTACCCACTTCACATCTTGTTCTTGAACGAGTGTTTCATGCTTTTCTAGGTGTTTCTGTACTTAATTAACTAAAAGGTCAGTGTATTGATCTGCTTGCAGTGTGTGTGAATTATTAAGGCGGCCAGTCAGCTTGTTCACATCACAGTACCAAGTGTGAACTTGACAAAGTATGTGATTTCCTGTCTGGAGAAATTGATCAACAGTGGAAATCAAGACAATACATCAAACTAATGACTTTGGGATTTAGCTGAACACTATTGACTGTGGTGAAGCAATAACAATGTGGAAAAGCTTTTTAAAAGCTAGTAACTAAAGAGTGAACAATACCATAAAATTATTTTAATAATCTTCTTACTTTGACGCCATGTCCCACATCATCCAGCAGCGTGTAGTCGATGGGCTTTCGAATGTAGCGCACCGGCCGCTCCATGTTGCCTGGGGCGATGATCTTGTGGGTGCGAGCTGTGTTCTTATTTGTGGTCAGGATGCCGATCTCTCGACGCGCCACCTTCTCCTTATGGATATCCACTGTCTGCAGGAGAGAAAAAGTGAAGAGGGACATCAGTGGTGGGGTACAAATGCGTTCACTCCTCATAGTTTGTGTAATGTACTGCATTTATTTTAGAAGTTAGAATACCAGGAAAAACTTTGGAATATGTCCTTGTTGGTAATATTTGAAATGCAACCAACATATAAAATAGGTCTTGTCATTTTTACATATTAGGTATACATTAGGTATATTTATTATTCAAATATTTACTATTCAGATAAGTAGATTTACTGTTCTTTGAAACCTAGTAAATAATAAACTGCCAGCTTTAATTTGAGAATTTCCAATTAAGGTCAATTAAGCTTCATAGGCAAATACAAATTTAAAACCTGATTATCATGCCTTGACCATTTCCGTCCATTTTGTGTGATCAATTATTAAAGGAAAGCAGCTAAATTAATATTTTTTGATAAACATGGTTTTTTAATCCCATCCTGTTTATTCCTTTGCAGTTTTAATATCTGCAGGTAGTACTGCTTGGACACACACTCTGGACACATCCTTTGAACTCCGACTGACCCACTATTCTGCTCTACTGGCCTACACCCTGGGGCCCTTTTGACGACGCGCTCCTTTAACCCCTCTCACCAGGAGCTATTGGAAATACCAGTGGCAGCCATTTCTTCTGCGATTACAGTCATTATCGCTCACAGCACCCAATCACAGCAGGCACCTTACGGACTGGCCTTCAATGTATGAATGATAGATGAAACCGGAAGGAGAGCAGGATGGAGGGAGAAAGGGAGAGCTGAATGAAACGAGGAATGAAGAAGGAAGGACAGCTTCATCCCTGGAATATGAGGTTACAATTGAGAGAAGAGTGCTGACGAGTTCAATGGTTATTATGGCTTGATTAAGAAGCCTTGATATTGTACACACTGTGCCAATAATGACAAATATCAAACTTGTTAAAACATTGCATTTGCATGTGTGTATGCAAAACCCACAAAGCAACAAGGTCACACATCAATCACCACACAAAGTTGACCTGCGCCTGCCGCTCTCTGCTGCTGTGCAAAACTCTCTATGTCCAACGTGAAGGCTGTGTGAGATATATATAGAGAACATGCTACGTTCTTTTTTTAGGAGAGGAAACTAAAGCGACACACCCTGCTTCAGCTGGGAAGTAAGAAAAAAAGACCCGCCTATTTCCTGCCAGTGATAGGGGAATAGAGGTGGAGTGCAGATTACAGAAAAAGAGAACAACAAAACTCACAAGGACAGAAAGGCACACACAGTTTGAGATAGACGAGACAGAGAGAGAAAAATGCTTATGTGAAACTTGAAGCTGATTCCTTTAGGCTGTCAGGATCAAAAAGGGAAGGGAGAAGAAAGTAAAGTGGGGATGGGACAGATACTGTGACATATTTAGTCTCTACATTTAAGCTGACATGATTTCAAATGTGCACTTCAACCAAACAAAAATGCTCTAACGATGCCTCATGTGTCTTTACTTTAATACTGTTAAAGCATCATCCACAATTCATCTTGACAACGATAAAAAAAAATTGAAGCAGCAATGCAGCAAGCATGGAACACATCTGAAGCTTTATTTCAACATTTCCGCTACACGTACACTACCTTGCTCAGATAACGTCACTTTTTAGTAATCTTGATGAAACATCTACACAAACTCACTGTTACCTAATCATTAACAGACGTCAGTTTGCCCTTCCTGTGCTCTCTCAATCTAATTGTCTTTTTTAATATCTTTACTCTAACAGTCATCTGGCTGTCTGCTCAACCTCTGCAGTGTGTTTCCAAGAGCAGATGGCACAGCTGTCGTTTTCACTGCTGGATCTATATCATAGTTTCAACCTAATAAATCAGTGTTTTAGCAAATCAGAAGTCTCTGCAGTACAGTCCAAACAAGTTGTACATGTTTTTTTGCTCTTGTTGACGTGGAAATGGCAAGAGGAAAATATGATGCAGTCAGTAATGAGATGAGGCGAGTCAGCAGCAGATGTGTGATTTCATACATTAATGATCTCATGTATGACTGAGTAAAAAGTCTACAAATTCAGCCAAGAGACATGTTCTGGACTAATGAATAAAACCTCACAAGTGTCTACATCTGTGCCATTATCATTTTTTGAATTTATATATATAATTCTGGATACATTCTGACTATTTGAAATGGAGCAGAAGGAGGCTTAAGTGGGTCATCGAGATGATGAATGACAACTTGTGAGGAATAGTGAACAGATGACTGAGGAGGCAAACTGGCAAACAGCAGGACTCAAGGAAAGAGGATTAAAGAGACTCATAGGAGGGCCCTTGTGTTTTGTATTGCAACAGCAATGGCACTGGCTTGGGTAAGGATTTTGGTGCACTGACCACCAACTCTACTGATTGGACAACAAAGTACCATTTGGACACAAATGGCACATTGGTTTACTTCAGTGATGCATTGATTGGAGAACAATTTACTTACTGGACACTGACTTTGCATTGATTGGACACCAATGCTGCATTGGTTAAACACCAGTGGTGCATTGGTTGGACAACAGTGGTTGGATGCCAATGCATTACTGGAACATCAATGTTGCATATGTTGGACACAAATGCACTGAATGCTCACATACTGTACATTTAGGAACAACCTTGCAATTTACTTCACTGCGACAGGATAAATGAGCTGAACCAGCGTTGCTTTTATTGAACACACGTAGTTTTGCATTTAGTAGCACATCTCATCGAACTTTGTGACAGCCTTCTCTGCTGTGGGCTGTTAAATCCTACAAAGATAGGGCTTGGATTTGGCAGCATTTTTTGGCTACCTTCCCTTTCTAATCCCATCTTTACTCTTTCAAGTCAAGACAATTTGCACAGCCTTAGCAAAAACACTTGGATCCAGCAAGCAAATAAAAAAACAAATTCTTGGACGAATCACTACTAGAATATCTATTCAAAGACCAGAGGACATACCTGTATGAGATGCTTATCAAAGTAAATTAACATTTTTCTCAAGGTTCTCAAGATTCCAAATCATCTGTGATTATCTCTTACAAGTATATGATAGACCCTTTTTATATTTCCATATACCTGTGTTAACTGGATAACCATTTTGAAAAGCATACCTTGATGGAATTTTAGAAGAGGAGCATTTTTCAAGAAAGTACATTTATAATTACATAAATAGCTTCAATGATGGCTGCATCCATCTAACTGATCCTGTTCTAAGGCTCTTGGCTCATTGGCTTTTCAGATCTGGGCATACAGAATGGAGCACCTGTGCTTTAATTGCTATGTATTTTCAAAACAAAACATCTGTTTTGATAAAGAACTATTTTGAACATGATAGACTGATTGGAGATAATGCAAGTCTCTTTGTACCAACTACAGTTATGTGAACACACAGTTTCTGTACTGGGTTGCTGTCAAGTGTTCATTTCAGTGTGGTTACAAGGCCCTGTAGACCTGAACCAGAAATATCAACCACCAACTGACCATCTAAAGGATCAATAAAAGTCTTTTGTCTTCTGCATTAGGGCCCACCCAACTGTAGTCCATCTTGCAGCCTGTGGAGTGAAGCAGGAGCTGAAATTGCTAACCAGGCGAGAGAGCTGAAGTCAGGATTTCACTTCATCCCTGACAGGCTTAATGAAGCACACAGGGAGGGGACGGGGACATTCACTGGCTGACAGGCAGGGTGGCCGTGTGAAGTGCACACACAGGCAAAGAGAGATAGAGAGAGGACTGCTGATGAAGCAAGAGGGACTGAAGAGGGGCTATGGAGGTTTGGCAGCTCCAGCATGATCCATGTCCCTGCCCTGCCTGTCAGTCTTTATAAAGTGCGAATGTGTCATTGTTCACTTTGGTGTAATGACACAGAATAATAGCAGCAGATTTTTACTTTATTGTACTGGAATAGGTTTAATCTTCAGATGATCCTTAAAAACTACACCTTGATCTACCTTGACTGGAATAATTTGTGATAGTAACAATATTCCTGTTAAAGATGAGAAATGAGTTGTGAATATGACACGACTAGTGTGAAAATCTACATTATACTAGATTCAAAGCAGGTATTGTGGAGGAAGTTTTGATGTTGCATCTATAGCAAATTACAAGTCTAAGAAGACATCTTATTAAAATGTGATATATAAACTTCAAAAAAAGGAAATCTAAATTGAAGTCCTAATATTCTAATATAGACTGGCTTAAAATCAAGGTTTTAAATATAGGGGTCCTGGATATTTGCATATAGAGTGTGTGACTGTGTGTATTCCATCCGTGGCCTGTACCTGGGAGATGTGGTTGATGGAGGACTCCATGCGTCGTAGTTGCGAGGCCTGGATGTCCAGCAGCTGCAGCACATTGTTAGCTAAGGCATTGATCTGGTAGGCCACGCTAGCCAGAGACTGGGTGGTGTAGGCCTTGGTCTCCTCCAAGGCCTTCTTCTTGTCTTGAGCCTGGCAGTAAAGGGGACAGAGAGGAGGAAAATTGTCAGAAACATTAGTGGAAGGACGTGTGGCTGGACAAAATGTGGAAGTTGGCAGAGGGAAGTAAGGTATAAGCTCCAAAAAACTCAAGAGGAAATGCTGCACTTTCATTGTTACCGCAATCAGTTGTGTGAGCGTGGCCCGAGAGGTCAGCTTCTTACCGGGTACGGCATGTGACAGGGTCATTCATTTTTAACTGTTTCTAAACTGCAAAGCAAAGTTAAGATCCGAAGGGAAATGAAGAGAAGAGATGAAATGATGAGAGTCCATGATTCTCAGAGAGAATGACTTTGTGGTTTGTGGAAAAAGGACCCCAATAACTTTTGAATAACTCAGATGTACAACATTGGACAGGTGCATGGTGGGAGTTTAGCCCAGTGAGCAGGAATGCCAAGGCACTTCCTAGGATCCCAAATCTCTACCCGGCTGCGCAAACCATCTGTTTCTGGATGCCTTTAAATAGCGAAGGGACTGAATGGACATATTTATAGTTTGGAAACAACAACAACAGGGGACTGCCCGGCTGTTGTAGGAAACTGGAAGTACAACTACAACTTGCAGTTATTTAATATGTATATTTCGTTATTTATTTTTTTCATTTAAAAAAATCCTCATTCCTTATATTAAATGTACCCAGTTCATCTCAGTTTTTATTATATTTCTTTAAAATAGTCAAATATTGAACTGATTTCAATAATGACTTGATCAATTATGAAGCATCATTGACCAAGAAGAAGCTGACCTTGAAGAATGTGTGAGTGTATATTACTATACTATACTACTTATACAAGTGTATATTTTAAAATGTTATAATGTGTTTGTGAATATAACACATTACTTGATCAAACTACACCGAACTGAAACTTTGATGCTTGTAAAATGTCTAGATATGTAATAAAATAATAAAACATGTTTGAAATTAAATAATATGTCAATGTATCAGAATCTGTAAAGGTCATTTAATAACATACTGCATGTTGCATGTATAATCAGCCTAAAAACATTAACACTTTCATAGGAAGTTGCCTACCTTTTGTGTTTCCTGTACCTCTGCCAAGAGGAGCTAATAATCATGTGGGTCTTGTTTAATATTTAACAGACAGATGAGGCAGTGGTATACATTTTTTCCATTTATCTCAAATCAAATCTAGATCTAATTGCCTTTTTTTAACTGTCAAAAAATTATTTTAAAAGCCTTGTGTTTGGCCTATGG
>JAOWBC010000115.1:1342060-1355167 GCA_028566105.1 Hypoplectrus providencianus | reverse complement strand
TATTCCCAGGGTTCTATGTTCTCAAGGTACCATGTTCTGAGGGTCAAGTATTCCCAGGAGCCTATTTTCTCAACATCCTATCTACTCAAGATACTATGTTCTCTGGCTCCAATGGTCTTAAGGTCCCATGATCTTGGGGTACTATATCTGTGGTTCTAATGCACCCATGGTCCTATGAGGCCAGGATACTCAATTTGCAAAGTCATATGTTCCCAAGGAGCTATGTACCCAGGGCCCTATAGAAGACCTTTTTTGGTTCCAATTATTTCCTATATCACAGAACATATGAACCTATGAACAAAGGAACCTAGAAAAATAGGACTTTGGGACACAGGGCCCTGGGAGAGTACACATGTAGAACCAGGGAACTATTTTTTTACCAGCATAGGACCAGGGGAACAAATGAATGACCCCAAAACAGTGAGCCAGGCTCTGTCAAAGGGTTAGAAATAGATCTGATGGGAACATGTAAAACTTTCTAATTAACATGCTTTCTGTTACTTAAATATGTAAAAAAAAAAAAAAGAAAGAAAAAGAAAGAAAAGGAGTAATTTGTGGTTTTATGCCAGGATTGCTATCTCCGCTTGTTTCCAGCCTTTGTGCTAAACTAATGGTGTCAGATAAAAGAGTGATTTTGATATTATATATAATCCTTGGAAGGAAAGCAAATAAGAATATTTTTTCATACCATGACGTATTATTTTAATGTGCTTGATATTGTAGTGCTTGGCCTAAACTTAAATGTATTATTTTCTAAATATTTGATACTATTAAAAAAAAAGCTCAAATATTGGTTTTATTTTTCTAAAACAAAAGTAACATTATCCATCGGGCATTGTTTTTAAATCAATGCAAGTGGGCCATTAGTATTGTATAATGATGTCTGCAGAATAAGGGACTATTTTCTCACTCTTGTGTTGCCTGCCTTTTTATGTTAAGATATTCCATGTGCTGTTCTGTCTTTTATTTATGTAATTCTGTTACTCTGTTGATGCATAAGGACCTTCAGCTCATTCCCACTGTGACTACAGCAATTTCTGCTGTCACCAAAAGGGTTGGTGCTGGTTTCATTCAGTAGTGTTTTTTAGGAGCATGTGTTTCATGTTAGCCGCCATTTTCTAATGTGAATATCTACTGCATGCCTTGTTTAATGACCACTTTCTGCATACTACGGACTTAAAGGGAGTCGTGCTTCACTATGGCCATGTTGACAATAAACTGTCCTGGAGAGACAGCATACTATCATGAAAATTAACACATTTACTGTTTACCCAGACTTAATTGTAATAAAGTGTATATTTGATGTTTTATATTAAATCAAGTAAAAAAATGTTGTCAGATCAGATTTTTGGCTGCATTAGAAAAGTATAAAGCTTTCTTAAAAAAGCAAACACACCCTTGCTTACCCTTTAGAACAATTGGGGGCATTAGCTACAGTAAAAATTGGAAGTGAAACGAATTTGTGTTTTCATCTTATAACTAACTAACTATTTTCAGTTCATGAAAGTTTATTCAACATTTTGGTTGGCCCAAAAACTCCATCCGGCTGCATTAAAAGACACACTGAGGAGCTGGCTGTTCCAGTAATATGAACTACAGTTGCAGCTTGGTAAGTATGCTAGCTAGTTAGCGCTATTATATATAAATATTTCTCCCCAGCTCCAGCCTCTTGTCCAAATACAGTCCATCCTGATTAAAGAAAATTATGGTGACAATAATTGCAACATAAAAATTGCCAAACTTAAGAATTCAAAAATTTTGTCGTACATTGACTTCTTTATACATTCTGTGGAAATGGCTCTTATCTATATGTATGGCGGCTAAAATTAAGCAAAATTTTAGTGAACTTTTGCTGAGTAAGTTGACTGTATTTCTGACTCTCAATTATTACTTCTGTCACATTTTATAATGTATCATTATTAGTATGTTTTAGCATCCACATTAAAACAAGTAGGCCTTATTGAGCTGCTAGCTATCTTTAACTGTGCTTTAAAAGTAGGAGGCTAGCTAATATCCACAGCTCATTCACGATTGTGAGAATACTTCATAAAACTGCTTTCTTTCATGCATTAATTAAAAAGTTAACACTTCTTTTGTTACATTTAGAGCTAAAAACTGATAATCTTGCATGTCTTCATCTTATGTGTGTTCTGCAGTTAGAAACATGGAAGATGAATTGAAGGTTGCTTGCTCTTGGCAGAAGCTGCCAGGTGTTTCCTATTACACATCAAAGAAACAAGGTCCTTTATGATAAATTTAAACAGTTGAAATTCTATTAGCCGGGTAGTTAACCTCCTAATGGCCTCCCTACACACATCCACCGACAACCTCCCTCCTTCCAAGTGTGCTGCTCTGCTCTGGCTTAAGATCAAAAAGAATATTACGATCCCAGGCATATGTTCTATGAAAACCAGTAGACCAGTTGATGTTATTATTTTAGCCTTTGAAGTTATGACCCGCAGGTTAGTGTGTGCTATAGATTATTCAATAAATCATGACTTTTCAAGGATTAGTGCCATTAATATGCAGGTATGTGTCTTGAAGGTGCTGGGGTCTAAGGGATCAAAAGGTTGCCGGCACCATCATTTCCCACTTCAGTCGTCTTAATTCTCTCCTGTTCAAAGCTGCTTGACCAGACTGTTACTATGAATAAAGCAGCACAGTTTTTGCACTAAGCTTATGTTTTGCACATTACCTTTGTCATAAACTAGACAGAAGACAATAAGCAGACCCGAGTCGACTAACAGAGCAGGAAAAAAAGCGTATCATAAGACAAATTGAAACCACCTCCAGGCTGATGGATGACTGGCTGGGTGAGTTATGGTGGTCTGACGATGATAAACGTTTAAAGAAGAAGGTCAGAGCCCCGCAGTATAGAAAGTGGAGCTCCGCTTGGCTGGACAAGTTGCCCCTACACATTAGCACTCCGGGTAATAGAGCACAGATGGTCTGGAAAAAAAGACAAGCGTATGAGTGTGCCGAGCTGGTATGGGGTGTCTTTAGGTAGTGCATATGTGTGTTTGTATGCATGTACATGAATGTGGGGAAAAATATTTAGGTCTTTGATATTTGATATAAAATATCAAAGACCTAAATATGTCCAGGTCACAAGGTCACTTAATTTTGTTAGTCACTTTACAGATACTTCAGCCCTGTATGAAAATTACAAGGGCTTTGAGATAAGGGGAAATGTTATATGCAGTATTTTTTTTATTTTTTATATGGGGAGCAGTTTTTAATTTTAAAAAATTAAATTAAACAAATATTATTGTTTGTTTGCTTTTTAAATGAGAGGCTTTTTTTCTTATCAAGGGGAGTGTAGTGTAGTTTTTTTTTTAGGGAAGGTGATTGAGGTTGTTTTTTCCTTTTCATGGGAGGGTATTTAATTGTTTACTAAAGGTATTGCACTTTGTTTTTGAAAGGGGAGGTTTCATTTATTGATAACCCTGTGGAGGGTCTTGCTTTGAAAAATAGTGAAGCGAAAGATTCAACCTCCCCTCCTGAAGGCAGTAATTTTCTTGGAAATTGTAAATCAATCAGGAAAAATTTGTAATGTGGTTAATTTTCCTCTTAAACAAAAAGACTAATATTGAGTAAAATATTGAGACAAATGTTTCTGTTTTGAGCCTGACACAACACAGTTAGTTCCATACATACATTGCGTGGAATCTTTACTCTCCACCTTTGTCTTATATTAACAGGCATGTGTGGTGCACACAGCCTGCTCAGTCACAGATAGGCAGGCTGCCAGAGTGCAACATGAGGTGCACGGTGGGGCTACTGGGCTCCATATGGCGCACAGACTGTGGATGAACAGGTAGCAAGAATGTGCAGAAAGCAATGTCCTCCAAAGTTTGCCCTTGATACTGAAACAGCCATTACATCAAGGAATATGAAGGGAAAAGAAAGCTACAGCGGGAGCAGAGGAAGAAGAAAGTCGTGGGAAAGAAAGTGAGAAGCCGGCCGCTTCTGTGTCCATGCATCTGGAAACAGTTCTCACTTGTTTTGAACTTTTCTTCTCCTCTATCCTCTTTTAAGTCGCCCAGAGGCATCCGACAGTTTCTGTGTTTTGTTGTAAGTCAGTGTTTGGGCCTAGATGTTGTAAAAGCCAACTTTTATATGGTATTGGATCATAGGTTAAAACCACAAACATTGTGAACTGGAAAGCAACCCCATATGTCTTTATATATGACATCAGTGAATAAGGTCATTTGTGAACAAAACCATAATGTTCATAATACAGCATCTTAAAGTGTATGTGGTCAAGAATTATACAGAATATTAAATGATTCCACTACCGCTGTCACATCACGTCTTCCTGAAAAGTACTAAATGTATAAAATATTCCTTGTGGTGCAATACTGCCCCCTACTGGATTAATAAACACTGTGGTGGAGCTTGAATTGATTCTTTTTTAATATCACTGCATATGTAAGCCACATTTTTATGATATTACAACAAGTTAACATCAACTTATTTCATATAATTATGTGTATTAATTTGCTACATGCTAGTACAACCATATGTCATAGCATTACTGTCTTTAGTTAAAATAATAAGAGTTGATAAACAATACATGGATTCAGATAGAGTGATCACTGTACTACAAGGGTTACAGAGTAAAGAAGATATGTATATATATTCACACTGTTATCCGCTTATGATCTTAAATGCACAGTCATCTCAAAGTTTTGCACAATTATGATGTAGGACTATAAAGAGGAAAAAGGCAACAATCTAATAAAGAGTGTACATGTGAGAGGCAGCATGTTAGCTGTGACTAGAAATAAGATTATAAACTGTCTGAGTTAAAAATCCCACACAACACTTAGGGACGTGACTACAAAAACCCAATACTAAATACAGAAAGATTTAAGGTTTCTGATATCTGTGAAGTAACATATTCATGTATAACTATTCCTCTGGTGTGTTCAGATATCCGAGACTGAATGTGATAATTCGGCACTTCAGTGTTGAGCGTTGCAGCAAAAAGGAAATAACATGTCATGAAAGGCATCCTCGAGGCAAATAGTAGTGCAGTTAAAGGATGATGAGAGAAAGGTGACAAATATAAGAGGCCTCATAGTTAAAGTTAAGCAGCAGCAGCAGCAGCAGCAGCGTCGTCTTGATGTTTGCAGCTTTGGAATATGCTTGAAATGGTGAACTAGCTGAAATGTAAAAAGACTGTAAATCTGATGATTGTGAATTAAGAACTAACTAACTAACTAACTAACAATAACACTATTTATTTGGATACATACATTGACATGATGCTTAGCTGCACAAGTTTTACATAGGTTTAAGATTTATGCAATAATATGGTCAAAGGCATAATAAACAATCAATGCACCTCTATTGTTTGTGAAAGAATTCCCACTGAGTGTTCTTGGCAAGACTGTGTATTTCAAAACTATGAATAGTTTATCTTGTGTACAACTCTGTATAATTCAATAATAAGTTGGTTTTTGGTCCATGCTGCAATGAGAACTGACTGTCAGAATGACAAAGTGAATGAGTTGAACTGGTAAAAGGGCTGTAAAGAGGAGGAGGAGGAAGGCTGAGTGGGTACAGAGACTGTGTCACTTTGGTTAAATAAGGCCTGTCGGAAGAAGGTGAGAAGTTTTAGTGCAGGATCTCAATGAGGAGGCGTTTGAAGTCGCCACCACACTCTGAATCCAGGGCGTCTTTCAGGGTAACGTCATATTTCTCCAGGTACATGTCCTTCACTGTCTCCAGGTCGATCTGTGGGGTCAACAGCATAACACAGCTGTCACAGCAAATCGTGTTTGCATATCAATGGTAACACATGCAGAAAAGGTTCACCTCACGTTACTGCCATTCTGTGCAAGTGAAGGGCTGGAAAAAAACAATCCGTCGCCAAACAAACAAATTAGCATCTTTGCACTAAATTTGCAATTTTAGGCTGCAACTTCATAATTCACCAAAGGTGCGTTTGGTTGAACGTGTCGATAACCAACCCACATGAAAGGAAACTATATGTTTTTTCCTTTTACCTGACCAGAAAAAAAACACCTCGCCTCAACAATCTTTATATTTTATCTTGGATCAAGTTTCTGCTAAAGATGGGGCAGACAGACAATACTTGACTTGGCTCTGGCTGATTCTTGAGTGCGTCACACCTCTCACTTCCCACATTCAGCATAACTACTGGCAGATGATTGTCCATTTTCCTGCATTTTTACAAAAGTGTGACTGTGACCTAAGACCAACAATTGATTTGGGTAATCTTGAAGATAGATATTTGGCCCTTCTGCTTCTATAGGCTGAAGACAATCTCTACACTCCGGACATATGAAATATGTAACAGAGTGGAGAGATGGTTTCTTCACTCAGAGAACCAAGGTTACAATGTAACCGTATGTTACACATTTACACAAAAACACTTGCCTCAGAGCGTCCTACAATGATGCGAATTAGCGTGTCTTCATCAGTGCCCAGTCCCTTCATGGCCGCATTGAGGCGTCGTGCAAAATACAGCTGTGGGTTCTTAGCACACCTCACTATAAAACAAACAGAGATTATTCTAAGAATTGCTACTATCCTTGATATGCCGTTGCTTGTGAACACTTCAGCTACAGTATCACATACCCAGAGTAACGTAGCAGTCCTTGAGAGTTCCTGTTGCTTCAGAGTTAATCGTGTCTAAAATGTCTGTTCCTGAAAGCTGCAAGATAATACGTTAACATGAGAACTGACGATATCTACGATGATGAAAAGCCAGAAGGAAATCATGCTGAGAAGTTGCTTCTTTGATAATGAGTGCAATCCTTACCGCCTCATATGCCTTGAAGGTGGCTTGGAGCTGCATGTAGTTTCTGTGGGTCAGGATGAAGGTGAAGGTCGACTCATCCGTACCAAACCTGCCTTCTCCTGCCTGACAGGCACAGAGAGAGGAAATAAGGCGTTGTTATTTAGTTTTCAATTATGTATTTCTTTCAGATAATTCATGTGATGCTTACACTGTTTGCTTTGTTGTCATTGTCTCTGAAGTTAGCATGCTAACTTTAGCTAATTAGCACAAGATGCAACCAGGCCTGAAAAGTGCCTTGAACCTGCGTTCTTCCTAACTGCCAGCAGGGGGTGATTTCACAAAAATAAAGTCTGATTGTGATTCTGCATAAGGCAGCACTTAAATACATAAAGTATATATTCTGCTAGTCAGCTTATGGTCTCAGTCACGTGTTTCAAGTCTTCTCCAATACAGCGTATGTTTATTATTAATCAATTATGGTTCAATTTAGAGTAAAATAGTCGCTAAAGCAGAGCCAGCTTCAGGGTGTGGCCTCCTTGTGATTCACAAGATGTAACCACAATGTTGCCCTGTTTGGATATAATCATTTTTTCTTCTTATGATTTTAACTCTCTAAAAGTCATTTTATTGACATTAATGTTGTAGAAGTTGTACAAAAAGAACTAAAAGATCATAGTATAACCTGTGATTTGTGAGGAACTTGTTCACAGACTTTGCCACATTACAGTCTCTGCACACATTTATATTTGTACAGTGTTAGTGTGAAAGACACCTTAGTTGTGAATTTCCTCAAAGATCCTGTACGGTAATGAAACCCACAGTGCTGCCTTACCAAGAAAAAACAAGCTTTGAATGAATAAAATCTGTACTTGTGAGATTTGCCAGTCATACGCTTAAACATCCAAATCCAGGATCACATTACCTTGCAAACACTGGTGTTATTTAAAGGGCAAACAATGAATAAGTCGTCTAATTTGAAAGAATTACGCCGCATCTGGGAACGTACCTCAAACAAAGATGTGGCATCCTGTTCGGCTAAATCCTCATCCACTTCATAGCCCTCGTCTCTGCTCGCCTGTAGAGAGAGCAGGATATCAGAGAAGAGGGGGGTACGGGGCAGAAAAAAAGGAAGAGAGGTTTAAGTGGAAGGATAAGGAAGGCGATGCATGTAAAGAGAGAGGGAGAGAAAAGATTTAGCCAGTGGAGGAAAGGTCAAAAAGATGGATTACCAAAATAATCTGAGGCTTTGAACAGAATAACAATCATCTGCTACACATCAACTGGAAACATTTGAAGGCCTCTTTGGATGGACTTGGCTATAGAATATGAGTCACACTGTGTTTATTTTCTGGGGGAAGGAAAAGAGAAGGGGAAGCAGAAATGGGTGGGAGCACTGAAAAAGCTGGCATTGAAGCCAAAGCATGCCAATGATGTGATGTGATGAATGTCTCAGTGGGCGAATCACAGCATGGAGAACAATACTCAGAGCCATTTTCAAAGGAAGAGGAGTACTATTCTTCTCCTTTTTATGGCTTCCGTCCAAATGTAAGACGTCCATCTAAACTCTGCTTGAACATGTGGTCACTTTTTCCTTTGTGAATATCAATGCAAGATGTATCTTTCACAAATAAATAAGGCTTAAATATAGAGACTTTACCTGCAGCAGTGATATCAGCAGGTTCCTCACGTCTCCGCTGGTATCACCCTCAATATCTGCCTCTAAGTCACGCTCGTGAACTGTAAGGGAAGAGCGAACAGTCACCACTGCAGACGTACACTGTATGGATTCAGAACAGTGCTGCAAGATGTTTTGCAGTGAGTTAAATATGAACCAGACGAAGATAAAATCAGGCTGTATCCACGGCCAGCGACTGAGGAAAACATGGCTCATTCAACATGAATCACTCCTTAAACTGCAACACCCATAGAATTATGACAAATATAAAACTCAGTATGATCTGTTTTAAGTGCTGGTTAACTGATCACAGTTTCCAGTGTGAGAGGAACATCAGATTGGCAGCTCTGAGTGCATGACTCAGCTTTAAAGAAACTTACCCTGGGCATACGTCTGCTTGTAGCTCACGATGTCCTGTTAGAAGTTAAAGAAAGATGAAAGTCAGTCAGCTTCTGATATTAAAGCTGCTCTTATCAACACTTTATGTAAAACTGGATGTAATAATCACGTGGGAAATGAAAGGGGTCACTATTGGTGAACAGAAAGAATTCCCCCTCTCTGGGATGTTTTGGTTGGACAGCCCAATATGCTGTTATTATGCAAAATCAACAAATGTAGCTTCTTTTTTTCAACAGAAAAGAAGGACTTTCAAGGGCCACGCCCTTATTGGGTGCAGAAAAACTGAAGATTCTGCAGACATAATTACAATTGGACATGTTTGGATTATCACTTTGATCTAATTAGAGTGCTTGCTTCCATTTGTTTCATGTTAAGTATATATTTATTCCATGCACCTACCCAATTAATTGTTTGCAACCTTGCAAGACCTTGAACGCCTGCGATACATCGATAAATCAAGGTTAAATGCCACCATGCCCATTTATTCACCCCCTGTCCAAGTGGTTCATTGTCAGTGGTGCTGCCGTCTGCATAACAATACATGGTGATTCAATCAAATACGTTTCAGTGAATCAACTGAAATATTGGATTGAATCACAACGTATTGTTGTACGGTCTGTAAAGAACCCTATTAAGGGCCCATTGTTTGCTTGCATAGAGGAGGAGATTTAGCTGGAGATAAGCGAGCGTTGCTGCTGCTGCTGTATGACTGACTGTAGCAGCCTTTCTCCAAAGCTAACGTTAGCTATCCATCTGTAGCAGCTGTGAGCAGGATCATTTAGGGATTTGATCTACCACACTGACAAAGAAGGTTCACTATGAATCTTTGATCCTCAAACTAATCTAATCTCACAAAAGTGAAATCATCTTTACATACGCTAAATGCTAATAGCTTTCATAAGACTCAGCAAAGCCTTTCGTAAGCTTTTTTGTGACCACATTGTACATTATGGTCTCTTCGTAGTGTTGTGTTTCCACTTCATTTCACTGTACGGACATGAAGCCAAATTATTCTGAAAACTGTGGCTGCAGTCTTGTGCTGTTGACATCCTTTTGAGCCTGAGTCTGTGCAAGAGATGGAGCTGCAGAATCCAGACCCCACCCTCCACCTGATGACCACTTCAAGTATGCACAGCTCACAAGTGAAAAAAGAAATAGAGAATAGTATCCCATATTGCCAGACCTCATTGGTGGCTGTGCACAGGATCTCTACCAGCACCGCTTCGTCCGTGCCCGCTCCCTTCATGGCCTTCCTCAGCTCCTTAGCGAAGTAGACATTAGGAGGCTCCAACATGGCTATGATGGCATTCTCAAAACTTCCTGTTAGCTCCTTCTTTAGCACCTCCTCCAACTCCTGGAGAAACACAAGTTTAACTGCATGTTCACGTGTGAGTGAGAGAGGAGGAGGTAGGCAGGTACTTACATCATCGTACTTCTCAAAGTAGGCGTTCTTTATCTCCACTCGCTGCGCTGCAGAGCGGTTGGCCATGATCTGGGTAATGGCCTCTTCATCTGTGCCTGGAGAATAGAAAGCAGTGTTCGCACAAGGGTTGACCTTCATACAGAGTAAAAGTGCTGACCCATCAGAGCGGCATTTCACTATGACTAGACACGTAAAGGCCCTTTTTATCCTTTCACACAACATGGACGGGCCTTAAATTAAAATGACTGGCATATAAACATGTTTCCTTTAAAAACTGGGATGCAGTTTTTTTAATGAACAAAAACTCCAAAAAAATCTAATATTATAATGCCATGGTGCATAACTGACAGAACATGAACAAGGTCATATTGAAGCCATTAAAGACCACTCATAGCAGGTTTTCATGGCTGTGAAAAGTGAAGAAATCATTATAAACCTTTATTATTTCTAATGGTCTGCAGGAGGTGACTCCTGAAGTGAGAATGTATAAAAGTAGAGAAAATAATCCAACTTCTCATCTGATTTATTATTTCAGTATTTTTAAATATTCTTAATGAGTGTATGGTGTCAATCACTAGTCTGCTTCAACACAGCATGATGTTGATTTAGTAAAGTTTGGTCCCAAAAGAGAAAAATAGAGAATAAAGCGATGTATGCTTTAAGGCGTGGCTATCATAATTGAAGCTATTGGAAACACACACTAATCAGATGATTATAATTGTGTTAATCACACCCAGATAGATAAACTATGTGACTACATCAGAGGAATTAATGAAGAAAAATAATTACATGTAAAAGATAGAGCAACCTCTTTATAATGCTCACTTACCTAAACCTTTACAGGCTTTTCTGATAGCCTTGATATCAGCAACAACATCAAAGTCCTCATATGGGACTATAGTGGGCTGGGGATAAAAAGTGGCAGCAAAAGGATCATTAAAAATATTATCATTCATAAAATGGGAGCAAAAATATGAAGGCTATCACATTGTCATATAAACACATACTTTAAGGATCACATTTATTATTTATGTACTCTACAATGTAGTATGCAAAATCAGAGACATTAAAATAGAATAAAAGTGATTATTATGTGTTGTGTATGTTTTTAAACTTCTGGTAAAGAGCAAACGCCCTCCATGCAAACACATTTAGGAGTGAGGTTGCGGAGGGATTTAATCCGTTCCAAACATGAGGCTGGTGTGTCCCGCAGGAACAGGGTGCAGCAGTGTGTGATCGCTGAGTCACGGGGCCGCAGCAGCAGCATGCAGTGTGCTGTCCTCGCCCACCCTCCGCTCATTACAATGCGGCCTTATTGATCCGCGTTTCAGACTCATTCCTCCCTGCTGCCTGCCGGCCTGGCTGGCTGGCTGGCTGGCTGGCTGGATGGATACTCCCTGCTTCAAGTTAACTGCGCAAGTTCTGCTTCTCACTGTTTACTCTCAACAAGTCTAAATGTCATCCCCCAGAGTAAATAACAAATCTATGATATGCTTCTGAATGATGTTTGTGCCGCTCAGTGATACTTTCATGACCTTTTTTTTTCATAGGTTTGTAATTATACTATCACTTTAAATGTGGGATTTATCTGATTGCATCACTGCAAACTCAATCTTTCAGAGCTATCAAAGTGTCCGATGAGTGGATTGACTCACTGCGGTGAGGCTATGCTGCACTCATTACTTCCAAAGTTACGGAGCAAACTCGTTTTCTTACCTGTACGTTGCCCATGCTAATCCAGGCCGCTCTGTCCGGTTGTATTTAGTGACAAATGAAAGCTGTGTGCTCTGCTCTGCTGCTGTGCTGCTCTCAAGTTACTGTGATGCTTGTTCCTGAAAGGACGCAGCCCTGTCCGGTGCCGCAGGGATGACGTCACTGCCGCTGATTAATTTAGCAGGGTGGAGTCGGTTAGTGGTAGGGTGGAGTGGAGGCGTAAACACCAGCTAGACTTGGGATGGTTCTTTGAATTACTTCTTTTTTTTTTTTTCATCTTCCTGATTTACTCTGGGGACGACTGGTGATGGATGTAACACTGAGTGGGTTAGTTGGTTTCATTTAGTAGAACTTTAGTAGAATTTAGTAGAATTCATTCATTCATTCATTCATTCATTCATTCATTTATTTATTTATTTATTTATTTACCCACCCACCCACTTACTGAAGAATGAATTGATAGGTATCAAACACAAGGAGTTCTGCTAGTACAACCTGCCCCAATATCAGAATAAGTTATAACCACTTAGCTTCCACTTGGACTGACAAATGAAGCCACTTAGGAAGAACCAAAAAACTGCAGTTTCTTGACTCCAAAAAGGGATTCAATCCCCATAGACCCCCATGTGAAAAGCCTGGTCCCCCCCCAGCCTGGTCTCTATAGCTAACCTCTCCCTTTCTTGACAACTCTTTGGGGGTTGAGTATTTTTATTAGCTCACCCTTTAAATCAGGGGTGTCAAACTGATCCATGAAAGGGCCGGTGTGACTGCAGGTTTTCGTCCCAGCCAAGCAGAAGCACACCTGAATCAAATCATTCAAATCACCTGAACTGTCTTCACTCAGTTGATTAGCAGTATCAGGTGTGCTGCTGCTCAGTTGGAACAAAAACCTGCAGCCACACCAGCCCTTTCATGGATCAGTTTTACACCCCTGCTTTAGAGTATTTTAAAGCCTGAAGTTGTGCATAATTAAGGGTGTGACAGGTAGTTGGCCTCACAGTGACAGGTAGTTGGCCTCACAGCATTCAACCAGCCTCAGCTCATCTCTTTGCCCCTTTTCAGATTAGCCAGGAGGATGGAAGAGTCAGGGTTAGAGTTACATGGTAATCTCAGAAATCTCAGAAA
>JAOWBC010000115.1:1310171-1336502 GCA_028566105.1 Hypoplectrus providencianus | reverse complement strand
CTTGAGAGGGAGGGGTGACCTTGGAGGTCGAGATTTCCGTGTTTCCCTGCCTTCCTCCCGTTCTCCTCCTTTATCTTTGGAGCGGCGTCTGTTGGAAGGGGACTGGCCAGCTTTCTGCCTCTGCTGGGACCGGCTTCCTTTGCTGATTCCAGAGCTGCTGCTCCCCCTCCGGCCTGTGGTGGTCTCTCCAGGAGCAATGGAGACATGTTTCTGGGTCTTTGTTTCAGAGGGGGTCTGAGGCTCTTCCAGCTCCCAGGGACAAACCTCAGATACATCGTAGAGGTTCCTGCCAGTCTCGGAGCAAATGGATGGCTGGCTGCCACTTACCTGTTGAAACCAAACAAAACAATGTGTCCCCAGTGATTCAACTTCAGTATTAATAACAGTATTAGGAGGATAAATATGGCTGCAACTAGCATATTTTCAATATCAATTTTTTTTTATTGAAGATTAAATCTACCAGTTGAGAAAAATATCCAAAAGCTCAAAGCTTTTTTTGCCCTGAAGGGAAAGTGAGAAAAACTAATTCTGGTGAATCTTTTTTCTAAGTCTGTTGCAAAAAAAAAAGAGTTTCACTGTGTTCATCACTAAGAACAGATGGGCAAAAAGGTGTGCCAACATAATCTTTCTCAGTCTTACAGAACACTATTTTCTTGATCCAGCGGGCATGGAAAATCAGAATATTCAATGAGAAATAAATTCAGTGCTGAAAATTGTCTATATTTTCTCTCTTCTATCCGGCTTGCTGTGTTCGGCACATTTCTGGGCATCACTTTAACAGCTAAGTTAATATAGCGAAGAGAAAACAGCTGGCTGAGACAACTTTTATCAAAAATAAGAGTGAATGTGTGGTTTGATTTCATTTTCAGTGAGCAAGGTAGGCAGGGCAGAGCCTGACAGTTCCTACATAGGACGTCTTCAAGAGTTTGAGTCTAGAAACTATTTCCAGTGTAACAAAACATTATTTTTCCTGATTTATTTGATCTACAATGAAAGAAGCAAAAAGTGAATGTGCAGAATTGAAAATCTTAAAATGCAGAACATTTAGGGGTCTTTCATAAACGTTTTCATACATTTCAGCACTCGAGCTAAGTAACACATTAATGGATCCATCAATCTGATTTGGGATGCACATATGTAAGAAGTACCTGCTGTTTCATGATGCCCATCTTCAAAGGGGTCTTGGAGTACTCCACAGACTGGCTGATGATCATCTTGGGGTAATGCTCAGGCGTCTCGTCCACCTCAGACAGCATCCTCTCCTCTTGTCCCTTCAGGCCCCTCTTACTGGCGTCCTCCACGCTCTGCGTCTTGTTGGCCATCCCCGGCATCTTCTCTTTGGCACTCGCAATCACACTCAGAGACTTCTGCATGATGGAGGTCCGCAGGTGGACGGGCTTCTTCTCGTGTGTTAGGTTGTGGGCGCTGGCCGACTTCCAGAACAGAGGGACGGACTCCGTGGACTCGGCTGGCTCCAGTCGCGGTGGAGTCGCGGCCGGTTCCAGCTGCTTCTTAGTGTGCTTCCGGCCAATCAGGGAACCCAGAAGAGATCCTTCCCCTGCAGCTCCAACAGGAGTCATTTTCTCTCCTGTAGTGGAGCCGGTTTGGCTTGCAGTCTCTTCCTCCTGGTCACAAACGTGGTCATAGCTGAGGGACTTCTTCAAGCCCATGACTTTGTTCTTCAGGGAGTCATCCCGAGGTTTACCTGAGGGAAGGTTCAATAACAGGTAGGCTTACTGATACTTATTTTTAAATAACATATACAGTAATTTACAGGTTTATCTAAGTAAGTGGCAAGGCTCAAGGATGGCAACTCTACCTTTCCATCATGTTGGTCGACAATTAAATATAATTGGATCTGATTGTAATCAAATGTTCTTTATCATGAATGATACATACGAAATATTTCTCATAATTATACTTTTTCCTTGTATTTTGATTAAATGTACATTTTATAAAACCACTGTTTTGTTGGGTTGTGCAGAAACTGAAAAACCTTTTTATTGTAACGGTATAGCGGCCGGCTCAAAAGGCTTTTCAGTTATTAAAGAAAGACATAATTCGAAAGAAAGTTATTTTATAAGTTCTTTCAAAATGTTATGATTGAGTTTGTTCTCATTCAAAGAAAGTATAATGCAGTGGCCTTTAAATTAATAGCCTCTGGAACCTCAGGTTTTATTTCAGGGACCTCCATCTGAAAAAAGAATCTGAATCATCAGTTATCAACTACTTTTGAGAAGATAAGGATTAGAGATGTGAAGCCTCTGGCAGTAATAGTCCCTCCTATAGCTCAAACTCACACTGAGCTGGGTCCTCATTCTGTTTCTAATCCCATCAGACATCAGGATTGATGCTAAACTTTTAATGTGGACAACACTTGTTTTTTTTAAATCTGTCTTGACTTTTTCTTTTATCTGCTGGTATAGGTCAATTATTAAAAAAAATAAATAAATAAAAACTGGTTCTACAGTCTGGTGAAGGTGTGCAGCAAAATCTCAGGCATCAGCCTGCATGATTTGACCCTGCTATACCAGGCTGGGGTCTTTATAAACTAACTTACTTACTTACTTACTAAATTAATTCCATAAAGTAGGTTGATGTGAAAAAGTCTGGGTCACCATGGCAGACTGAAAAGGCGTTATTCCACAGTTTAGATGTAACTGTGTTCTGAGCCCTCGGCCTGGGGGCTCGAGGTAAATGATGAAATCAATTATATTATTTCGCTGCTTAGGTCTCAGGGCCCAGATTAAACATCTTACCATGGTGACTCGGTTCGAATGGGTTTCTCCTCAAAGTGCTGCGGTTGCTGCCGTGTTCGCTGCCGTCCTCGCGGCTGCACTGCCGGTGGATGTGCATGGTCTCTGGGATCTCTGTGATCCGCTTCATCAGGGAGCGGCCCAGACCTTTCTTGGAGTTGCGCTTCTTTTGGAGGTGAGGGTTGTTGGCGAGCATCTTCTTACGCTTGTGGACTTCCAGCTGAGCATACAGCTTCTTTAACTCATCCTTAATAAAAAAGGGAAAGCGAACCTAATTGTCGGGCAGCTTTTGAATATTTACAATGCTGCTTTTTCTGTCATGAACCAAACACAGAGAATCATCTTGGCTGGATTCTAAATGCTTCTTTACCCGTATATCCTCAGGATCCAAGCTGTGCTCGCTCCAGGCTGAAGTAATGCTGTTGTTGAGGTAAGAGCCAGATCTTCCCATGTCCAGTTCCTCCTCATATGCCTCCGTGGCGATATCATCCCTGGCCTGAGTCCCTTTGGCCAGGAACTAAGACAGATGGAGAGCAAGGTTAAAGAATGGTCTCAGTGAGCCTGCGGGGAGGGTGAGAAAAAGATGTAAAAGTGGAAATGCTGTTTCTCAAACAATATTACTCTGGCCCTCTGGGTTTCTCTGATTAGATTTCGTATGAAAGAATAGACATGTTGGCTAAAGAGGTCATTGGAAGTTGGCCTCAGAGGAGAAACACTGAAAATATGGATTTTATGTAATAAAAGTGTTACTTTTCTGCCCACGATTGTTAAACTTAAAGACACTAGAAGGGTTTTTTTTTAACTGGTTTCGAAACAATCTCAAATTAATTGTGAAGCTATGTAGCTGACGTGACCTACGAAAAAAATAATTATGAGATAGCTTAATAAAGTGTACTTAGTTTCACCATGATTATTACTGTTATTAATCTCTTGTTGCCACAAATAGTTACATAACCCCCACTCTTCATTCTGCACAGAGCTATGTTTAAAAATGTTTTAAATATAAGTTGTTTCTTTTTTCTATTCACGTCAAATGCACACAGCCAGATATAGATCTCTATGACATGAAGCAGTGCGTGCTTCTCATGAAAACACTACCACCCATGTCCACGGGGGGCGCCAAATCAACACGAAATATAGTTCTTTGTCGTTGCCTTGTAGGATGACTGCCTAAATATGCAGAACAAGGAATAAATATATCCTTTTTAGATGATTATTTATTGCAGAAACACTGGTTGCTTTAATAACAACTGAAATACATTACCATTACAATGCATACATGTTTTTTTTAATTCAATCTGATCTTCATTTGTTGACTGTTGGAGCAAACATGGTCAAATCCCGCATAATCAACAGGTTTGATTTGTTTAGTCCATTGCAAATTCCTTTAAAGGAAATCTGAGTAATACATTCAAATAAATGTTTCTCTGTTCATTCAAAATGTTTCTTAGTTTATTTATTGATTTTTGTGTTTAATTAAATCAACTATGTTTGTTGTGTATAAGAAGTTTGAATGCATGCAGCTCACCACTAAGAACTAATATCCTCTGCTCTTGAAGAGGAAACACAAAAAGGTGAGAAGCATTTGCACTATTACAGCAACACATTAAATGGAGAACAGAAAACATTTCATAATGAACTGTTTGATTTTTCTCTTTTTATGGCCAAATTATTCATCTCTACTTAAATAACAAATGTGGGAACACAGAGAAACCAAATATTTAAATGCAGGAACAGACGCTGTGTGAGATTAACATCCTCCCATTGTGCTTAATTATCCCAGTTTACTCAACTGACTTGCACTTCCGAGGTGCCTAATTAAGAAAGAATGAAGGAACGGAGAGCGCTGATGGTGTATCGCATTCTTTACCCAGCAGGAGAATTAAATGTTTTCCATCAGACTTGAGAGATCGCACATAAAGACACCCACGGGAGTACTTAGCTAAATTGGAGTAGCCACTAACGCAGTTTGAATGAGTTTAAGGTAATGGTAGTGAATGTGCCTGTGTGTATCTGTGTGTCTGTGTGTGTTCTACATTGCTAATATCAAATAAACTTAAGATGATTAATGGCCTGCTGTTTACAGGAGCTACAGTACTGCAGCAGCCAGAACAGGAATCTCTCGGTGCTCATAGAACCTCCACTAAACTTGCAGGATTTTTTCCCCAAAAAACATCTGACTTCTGCGGCTGTTTCCGTGGAGCCGCTTCCCCTCTACAAATAAGTTTACCAATTAAGTAATGTTAATACCTGAACCCTGCCGGATTAGTGTGCCTGATTCCTGAGCAAGCAATGACATTTTTGAGTAGAGAAAAACATGTTTTCTCAGCAAAGGATTTATGTTTTGTAGAGAAGCGAACATAAAAACAGTAATTTTGTTTGAGGAAATTAAATCAATGTTGCTGCCAATACATTTATTCATTTTTATTATTAGGTTTACTTTTATCAACATAGGTGACTGCAATAATCTGCTCTGTGAGCTTTGCAGCACATTGACACTTTGCTCACAGTCCTTACTTTGTGTTCCACAGAAAGTATTCATATACATCCTATTTCAGTGTTTCTAAACTAACGGTATTAATAAAACTTTAAAAGTAGCTTGTGTTCTTTCAATCAAATTCCTTGGAGTGTGTAAACAAACTTCCTTTATAGACTAAACTGCATAAAAGTTTTGGAATTACTGGAACAGTCTGCTGGCGACAGTGTCAGAAAGGTAAACAGGGCTGTCCATACAATCAGCTAAACAACAACTGCATGTATTTAGTCTCATCATTTTGCTGTTTTTGCATGTTTTCCTAAAAAACCCCCAAAACAATTGTTATTGTTTTATGCAATTAGTTGACATAAAATGAAACACATGGAGTCTGACTCCATAGAAACACCTCTAAATCATTCAAACCAAATGTATCCACTTTGAGATCGATTTTAAAATAAGTTTGTGACCCTAAATTAAAACACTCTGCATTCAACCAATTTCTCTGATTAAGGGTTAGGGTTTAGTGATTGCAAAAAGAAATCTAACGACTACAAAGAATTCAGGTACAAACGTAGCTCTTTAGAAATCTGAGGTGATGATTTTTTTTGATGGTTTAGCCCTAAAATCTCTTTCTGGTCATTAAAGTAACAAAAGTAGTGAAAAAGTATTCAAAAATATTATTTTTTAAGTACCCATACTGCAATGTTAAAAATACTCAGTTGTAAGTGAAAGTTCCTGCATTAAGATCTCTGGTGAAAACACAAAAGTACGATCAAAAAATGTTTTTAAAAACAAAAGTAATCGTCCTCAGAAAGGGCCCTTGTGACTGATGTATTATTACGTATTCCCCTGTCAGTTGTAAGTACGTTTAACTGTTGCAGCTGGTTGGTTTGGAGCTAATTCATCAACCTTAGATACAGTTCAGTAGTTTAGCCCAGTTATTTCCAACCAGGCAGCTCCCAAAGGTCACAGGATGAAACTGGGGGGCTGTTAGATGACTAATGGAGTAGAAGAACAGGCAAAGTTCTGCCACACATTTATATTCATTTGGACCGACTGCCCAGTACACTTAAAACCTACATGGTTGTTGGAGTGTTACCTTTGGAACGAGCAGCAGGCCCAGCGTCACGGTCACAGTCAGGTGAGTGTGAGCAAAGAACAACATGAGCATCCAGTCTGGGTGCAGCCCCGGCACCAGGGAGAACCTGCAGAAGCACATCGACAGGAGAGACCCTCATCATTCTCCACCACCTCATCAGAACTAATATTTAAAGCCAGTTGAACAGAGCGCTTAGTGCTGCTGTGAAAACTGCTCAGACTCAAACACACATTAACCCTAGAGGGTTTCTCTGGACAAGGAGAACAAAATGTACAAGAACCCAAAATCTCAACTTCAAAAAGTGTAAGGGGGCAGAAAAGTTAGACATGGGATAACAGCAGCAGGAGGTGTGGGCTCTTTGTGGGAGGCATTTGTCATGTTGTTAAGGTTTGGAAAGATGGCTTCACCAATGCTTGGTTTGGGGAGTTATGTGCTTATTTTGTGATGAAGAAAACAAAACAACCAAGGTGTTAAAAAACAGAATTCACTTTATCTTCTGCAATAAAATAATATTGTAAAATCAAAGTCTCACTTTGTATTGAGACAGATGCAACTGGACTTGGTTTTCAGGTGATAGTATTGACCCCTGCTGGACTTCTCCTCTGAGCCGTATTCAAGGGCAGGAACAGACATCACACGTGGTCATAAGGAGGAATCCTTATTCTTCTGCTTTCCACTGGCAGACTGAAGACTATAAACTGATGTAACTGCTGCTATTTACAGGCTTGCATGTTCATGCTCCTGGTTATTTTTGTAGTTTGTTTACCCCTATGCTTAATAGGTGATTGACATCCTCTGGTAGGTAGGGGATAAAATGTCCCATTTTTAAAACACTTCTTTTTATAATCTGTGGCATTCTTCCATTTGTTATTTAATCATTACTCACCACTTTGCTGTTTCAGCCTATTAATTATTTCATTTCATTTTAACCATCTGTTGCTGTTTATTTTTTTAAACTGCAGAACAATTTGTTGCTTTGTTTTAGAAACTGCTACATATCAAAAAAAAAAGAAAAAGTTTGTAGAGCTGAGAACAGAGACATCGCTTTCTGCAACCATCAGCAAAACAACAAATCAACTAATTTCGCACAAAGGAATTGCGTCCCATTTCTGTCACTACTGATTCAATCCAAACGTGCTGAATCTGCGTCAAAGCCCTCAGCAGCAACCTCGATGGCTTTTTCTGAGCGCTTCATGTTATCACTGCCATTAATGTCGTATTATATTCATGAGCACCAGCACCGGGAAGAACTCCAATTACTGCTGCAGAATGTGAAAAGCACACAAAAGGGCTGCATTTTGGCACCAATTTTTCACAACCAATCAAATCCAGACACCATGACAGATACATCAATGCTATTATTAGGCAGCAGTGTTTTTGTCCAAAGTTTGTAAAAGGATTAGAAAAGAACTGCATTCATTATTAAAGTAATTAAAGTCATTCTTATTCTGATTCATCGGTGCCAAAATGTCTCAGCGTGTCTGTGTAAGAGAGAGAAAAGTTCCCTCCTTGTTTGTCCTCCAAAGTGGCTCAGAGGTTGTTGGTCCCAGTAATCACATTCACATTCATAATTCACATTAGATATCCCAAAGTAGAGTGTGTGTATGTTTGTGTGTTTTCATTAACTCTACCCCGCCACACACATCTCGCACAAGTCCAGCCTTATCTCTGGGCCGCAGCAGCAGACTGACTCTGTCAGCTCACCGAAAAAAAAACAACCCTCTAATGTTTTATTCCCCAGCAAGAGAACAGCTTGATTTATAACAGTTTCACACCACTGATGAAGGTGTACCCATTGGACTTTTCAGTTTCTCAACAGATTAAAAGAATGTGATCTTTTCCTTTTTGTCCCACTGAGCACAATAGGGCGCTGCCAAAATGAAAGAATATTCAATCACCAACAGTTTTATCAGAGAAGGTGTGACAAATGGATTTTTTTTTTTGCCCCAGGCTCCTGCTGGTGCACTAAAAAAAAAAAGCGCCTGATCGGTTTTATTCCCACTGAAATAGAACTGACAAAGTATACTTTTCTTTTGGAGGCTTGTTAAAATGAAGGTGTTACGTCCACCTTTCTTTCAGTTTGTTTTTCAACTCATATAGCCACTCAGGAGAGCATAACCTCAGCGTGTCACAATTCAAATCAAACAGTCAAAAAGTCAAATCAGGTTTCACACTTCATGAGGATTCAGTCATTTACATCATAAATAGGTAGGGCAGAAATGCATCTTCCCCAAACCTCCCACATGCATTTGATTCCAAACAAAGCAGCTGTTTCTCCTCTTCCCTTTCTCTGACTGTGTAACTACCTCACACAATTTTGAGAAGCACTTGTAAGGAGGATGAAAAGATGTATTATGCAGCTCAGTCAAGTTTCAAGTGTCTGCAGGCTGATTTTCATGCAACAGACTTAAAAAGGCTGCCTGAAGGTAGGGAAATAACATTCATTAAACCAGCCTCCAGTCTGCTTCTCAAAGTGTTCGTCACAGGTTGTCTTCAAATGAGCGTGTCCAAAGCAGTAAACTGTGAGGCGTTAAGAGTCTTGAGACAAATTTGGTTTGTAAGACTTTGCATCCTGAGCTGTTTTGTGTAGTGGTGTGTTTACACCAAACAAGTGAATTTTACATACAAAGTCAATGCAGAAACACAAGTAGATCTGGGATTCACATCATTTGCGCTGGGGTTGATGGAAAGGATGCAAATCTTGCAAGAGAAATATATGCATAGTCTTTTAAGTTGACATCTTTTAAATTGAACAAGAAATTTGCATGAGGCTTTTAGAACTTGTGATATTTCTGCAAAGCAGAGCCCAGACTGATCAAAACTCCATTCAGAAAACAACTTTTTTTTTTTTTTTTTTTTTAAAGTTAACAGCTTTCAGACATTTTACAAATCAGCATCATGATGTAGTCATTTTCATGATATTTGCTTGTTTACTGCGATAACATCACAGCAAAATTATTTTGGGTTCATATCGATGTAGCTCTGAGCTGTGTGCGGCTCTGGATGATGTTATGAACCAAAGCATGACGTTGTTTGGTTTCCCAGTATATTTGGGACTATGGGTACAAAGCAGTGGGTATGTAGTGCAACAAGTAACACGAATAAACCACCAATTTCTGTTTGGTCTGAACACATTATGAGAAATGAAACAGAAAGAAACAGCAATTTAACAGACAATTCTTTTTTTTTTTTTTTTTAAACACTGGGGCAGCTAAATATGCATTTTAATATCATTATTTAAAATCTTTGTAAATAAATAGATAACTGTGACAACTGAGTTAGTTCAGCTATACAGAAATGGTTGTCGTGACAGTTTCCTTGGACCAATCAATTGCTTTTAAAATTAGTTTTGGTGAATTTCAACTACGATCGAGGGGGTACTGAGAACGTACCTTTTGCAAATGGAAGAACAAAAACAAAGAGCAGGTTTAGCTGAGTATGGCTGTGCTGTACTGTGCAGTGGTATTATTTGCTCCCGGTGACAGACAGCCAGTTACTGGGCACAGAGTGTTTATTTTAGGCTCTGGCACAGTAGATCTACACTGTGTCTGCCTGGAGAAGACATTTTTATTCACCTCCTTTCAACCGTCTTCCCAGGCGCTCTCCTGACACCGCTCATTTCCCTGATGAAAGGGGCACGTGATCCCTGCCTTTCATCTGACATGTTCAGCACTTGTAATGCCCCGCTCTTACACGCAAATATCTCTATGATTATGATTAAACAACAGCTGTGAGACGGGGTAGAGTCATCTAAGCCCCTCGCCATTGTTCATGCCGTCTCCTCATTACTGTCACAGAGATGTTCATCGTGAAAAGTAAAGGAATTGTTCTGCAGTTTTGGCCCTGAGTCATGCTCTCTTTTTGTTCATTGTTCTCTCTTTTGCTCATTGTCAGCATACAAGAGGACATAATTTAGCCATTCACTTTTTTTTTCTTCCACTTTCTGTTGATGACCATTCCTGCCCCCATTCTCCTTACCCACCTGATGATGTGGAAGATGGCCGATATGAGGAGCTCATTGTAGATGGCCACAGCCATGTAACGTGGCTCGTGGAAGGCCGAGGGCACGGTGCGGACAGCGTAGCAGAGGTACACGCCCCAAAGCAGGAACAGGAACTCGGCTAGGGAACAAATGGAGCAAAATACAAAACATGTCACATAGAGGGTTAGAGTACTACTTAAGTTGCTTTAGCTAAGTTAGCTCAAGCTAGCCTATTTAGGATTCACTTGAGTGTAATAGCTTGTAAACTTGTTAATGAAAATACCTAAGTCAATTCTATTACTCTTAAATTAATACTTTTTGGGAAGCTTGCCAATTAGTTTATTTTTCTTAAGAAGAAGATAGGAACATTGATACCCCTTGCCTCTCTGAGTCAAATAAAGCTGGAGCTCAGAGGGGATTAGCGTAGCCTAGCTTAAAGACGTCAGGCTGGGGGAAACAGCTAGCATGACTCGCCAGAATTAAAAATGTGCCAACAGCACCTCTAAAGCTCAATAATTACCAAGTAGGATTTCCTTTATTTAATCCATAAACAAACAGAAAATTAAACATGGAAATGTGTGGTCTTAGAATTCTTAGGATGTTAAACACAGATCAGTGTACCTTAGTGGTTATAAAAAGATTGTTATTTTAACCTTACTGTTGGATGGATTAAAAATGAACCACAAAATGATTGGTTTGGTGTTTTGTTTTTCTGTGTGTCATTCACACAAAGTGGCAAACACCCCATGGGTTTACAAGACACCAAACTAACAGTAGCAGTGATTAAAAATTAATTTCAATACAAAATTACAGGTTATCTAACAGCTTGGTCTTAAACAAAATAATTGCCTTCCTCTCCCAAGCTTGGCAAATACAAACTGCTACAAAAAAGGTCCCCTTCCTGAAGCACCACTCAGGTTTTTCTTAGTCATCCAGCCAAAAGAAATCAACATAAATGGAAGTCATTTTACAATAGAAAAATGCATCCATTTGTCCTTGTAGACAGCACAGTTAAACAAAGAAAAAAACTCATTCTCAGTTTCACCTAGTTCACGTAGCAAAATCTATTCTCCACCATTATGTTCAATAGTGGACTTTAAAGGTGCTGGTAGGCAGATTTTCCTTTTGGACAGAGCCAGGATAGTTATTTGCCCATTTCCAGTCTTTATGCAAAGCTAAGATAATCACCTCCCAGCTGCAGCTTGGAAAGTGCTATCGATCTTCTGATCTCGCTCTCAGGAAGTTTCCCCAAAATGTATCGCTCAAAACTCTTCCTTGGAGCTTTGAGTCAGCAGAGTCCCTGTTTAATTTGCATGTTAAATGAAAGCAGCACTGTTGCTCTGGCTCAGTGTGGATGCAGGGGCACCGCCCGCATGAAACAAAGAAGCTGATCATCGCACCGCCATGACACTTGATGATAATTGCGTTCAGTGTATTTTCAAATCTAGCAAAATCTAATTTAGCAACAGTTCCAACTGTTTTCGCAGAGTTTCGCCCAAGTGAGGCCGCCACCTCCTCGACAGCACGCTGACATCTTCCTGCTATCGCCTAATCTCACCAAGGTCGCACAGCCTGACAGCAATTTACAGCGAGGATGTATTTAAAAAGCTGTCTGTCTTTGCCATTATCACCATATTCCAGAATATACTGCACAGCATATGTGCACAGACAGCTGATTATGATCTTGTCAGTGTAATTAAAAGAAAACCTGAAAAAAGTCAATATTAATTATGTGGAAATGTGGTGAAGGGGATTCCTGTAACTGCCTTTTGGAGGAATGAAATCATGTCTTCTGATAGATGATGTGTTTGCTATTCTCAGGTGTAAAACAAGATTATTAAAGAGATTATGTTTTTTTTGTTTTTGTGCATGAAAAAACATGTTTGTGAAATAGCAACTATGTTCAGTTTTTATATTATTGCATACAAGAATTCAAAATGAGGACCACTATCTGAAACTTTATGAGCTTGTTGTTGTGTTTGCGAATAGCACCAAAGACTATGCCAAGGACTGTGTTGGCATATGAGTCCATAAAGTCTTTACAGTGATTACAGTCCATTAATATTCATGAATAGGCCCAGTCTATAAATCATCTCCAATTACTTGGTACTTAGCCTCTGAATCAGAATGCATGGAGAGCCGCTTGCAAGAGGGAAAGGACAACAATTCCAGCTAATGCAGATTAATTGCAGATTCAAATGAATTGCTTATTGTTGACATTGTCAATACTGTTTTGCTTCAGTTCCATTTTGCTCTGAATTTCAAGACTAAATAGGATGATTTATTCATTTCTTGTCCGACATGCATTCTTTTGTCAGCATTACAGCAAAACAAGCAAAAACACGCACAAAAAAAGCAATTAGCTTCATTTTCATATGCACAACATGCATTGTTAAAATCGTCTGAAGCAGCTTTGCAGGGTGCTTCCTGTCCCGCAGTGCAGCTTCAGCACAACAGTGTGTTCTTGCTGGCTGTCACGGCCAACAGTGGGGATCCCTCATTTTCTATCTCGTCTTGAGCGCGCACACAAATACACACAGACACACGCGGATGTAAAAACTCAAAAAGAGGGATTGTTGTGTTTCATTCCATCTTAAGTGTTGCGTTCGTGGGAGGCTGTGACGGCCCAAACACGCCGTCACTTCCTCTGAAGATGCTGTCGTGTTTCCAGAGGGTCCTTAGCAACCCTCCTCTCACCAGCTCCTTCTTCTTCTCCCCTCCCTCCCTCCCTCCCTCCTCAGCAGGAGGAAAACTCTCTCTGCATCATTTCCCTCATCCCTTCAAGCTTCATACTTCACAGGCTCCACTCGTCTCTGCCTGCTACTTCCGTCTCTCTCTCTCTCTCTCTCTCTCTCTCTCTCTCTCTGTCTGCCTGTCTATCAGTTTTTCAGAGGCAGACCAAGCTTCTCTCAGGGATCCATCCTTTTGCCTCTTTCCAAACAGGATTAGTCTCCCCTGCTGTCAGACTGGCTTCAGTGAGGTGCCCATCACTGCCTCCTGCTTCAAGGGTCTGTCATTAGGAAGCTACTGTAACACACACACACACACACACACACACACACACACACACACACACACACGTTGCCCTCTGGGTACTCACCGGACACATGATGGAAAGGATCTGCAACCTCTTACCAATACAGTCGCTCTGAAAGTTGTTGACACTGTTCTTCTGGTCATTTGAGGAACTGTATGATTTTTTTTGTTGTTTTTGCTGAAGGGATTTGAAAGTGCAGACAGGGGTCTTTTATTATTTCTTGTCTTATAGATTTTTTTCTTTCTCTTGCAAGATTTACTGGGGGACGAAAAAGTTACTTTACATCAAAATAATTGCATCCAAAGACACGTTTTGTGCATCATATGCCATAAAAGCGAGTTTGACCATATGCAGATGACATATGATTTGGGCTGTTACAAAACTCCAAATCTGCACTTTGTCATTCAGCCTCTGATGTTATAATTGTTTATTTAGCTTTTTGTTGAAAAAGAAAAAGCTGAAATGCTAAGTAAACATTTCACACAAATTGTAATTTTTTCCCATAATTTTAGCATCTGCTGGCCTCCACAAAACCGTAGAGGTCCCAGAATAGATTTCTAGAATTTACAACCGAAACGAGTCAAAAGAGGTACCAAGTAGTTTTTCCTGCTGATCTTACCTTTTACTTTTATTTATTTATGCAAGGTTTACTGAGGGAATACAGAAAACAGAAAACAGTTCTGTACATCAAAAAAGGATAAGATACATTTCAATGAGTTTCACCACATGCAGATGACATACTATTAGGGGTGTTATGATGATCCAAATCTGTACTTATTATTAGTGACAACTGTTTTTTTAGCCCATAGCTTGAATGCTAAGTAAACCAAATGTGCAATTTATGTTTTCCATAAATCTGTAACAGCTAATCCCACTACTGAAAAGGGATTTCATTCAATATTAGCTTGACTTAACTTGAATTATTAAGGGAGAGGCAGTTGCAATTTATTTCACAGTCAAGTGGATGGCCCAAAGCACATGGGTTGCTTTTCTAAGTCAAAAATAAGGTTCACTAAATAATTTGTGTACGGAGCCTAAGGGGTGCTAGCACAGGTCAATACTGGTCACTTTATGGAGGACTCTCTAAGAAAGTCATTCCTAGAGCCTGCTTTACTGACATTTTATATGGGGCTTGGTTTGGAGGGTATATCATTCATAAACTACGGGTGAATGTGAACAAAAAGTAAGGAAGGGGTGTGAGCAAAGCATAAAAGGCAGGGTAAAATTTGCATGATTGGCTTTCATTTGCTTTACAATGTAACATACCACACTGTGCCGATGTATTCTGTGATAAATTATAGTCCAGTTAAAACGAGACAGGCCTTGTCCTCTGGAAAGTCCTCCGAGACAAACTTGTGGTGAAGAGCTGTAAAAATAAATGAGGCACACGGTGGCACCTCCTGCCCTCTGGAGGTTTGCTTTAATGCTGGTCAGACACTGTAAAGAGAGGGGTGCTCCATCTTGTTTATCAGCGCATCCCATTGTTAACTTAACACCCAGCACCACGCATTTAACAGTTTGTGAGCAAAACCTACCAGGAGAAGGTGAATCAAACAATGGACACTATCATCAAAATTCACAACTGCATCCATTTAACCTCAAGTTCAGAGCGGAGCTTTGTCAGAATGCTGCTCCGCGGGGCAGTGCGCTGAATAAACAGGCCTATTACAGCACAATCATGTCTCCTGGCAAGCAGGCGGCATGTTTGGGAGCATTTTATGCCTCACTTAAAGAAGGTGGCTCTATTTATCTCCAACAAGAAACCTGTCAAAGCACAGACGTTTATCACATTTGTACAAGATTCCCCAGCCCGTACCTGGTTGTGTCTGCCTGACGTGCTTTGTCACTTTAACAACAATAGATGCATTGTGCTAAATTTCAAGATGTAGTCTAACAGCTTCAAGTGGTCCCTTCTATTTATGTGCAACCCACATGCTGTCGGTGCCACCGGGTTTTTATAAAGCGTACGATAAGACCGCAATGTCCAAAATAAATGAGTCAGGTATGGCTGCAGCTACTAGAACACACTGCTGAGAGGTTTGAGAGTGTCTTTATGCCTTCCTGTGCCCATCCGTCTTTGTTTACCTTCTCACCACGCTGCCACTGGAGCCTCAGGACCTTAAAGCCACTCATAACAACACTGCTACAGTGAAAAACTCCCCAGGGCACCTTAAAGTTACTCTTTAATGAGAGACTCAATCACAGGATGCAGGACAGCAGCGGCTGAGGCAGTTTTTATGTGAATGTGTTTCCCCAGAATACTCAATGTAGAGTCAAGCAAAATTTTAGAAAAACTGTGAGAAAATGAGATACTGCCCTACAAAGCCTGACTGCAGCAAGTGGAAATCTTACTGAGGAAATGGCTTTCAAGTGTGTTAAGTGTCAGCCGAATGGATTATGGATATAAAAGTCATATTGAGTCCTTTGTTTTATGATCTTTTGAAGTTTTAATATCGTTCTGTAGCTTCCAAACAGTGTTTCTTTTGTACTTATATCCAAACACCACATTTGGTAAAAGTATGCATTTTTTTAAGGTCAAAATGCTCCTTTCACAAACCCTTCAAAGAAAGCTTCCCATTCGAGATGATGGAGGTTTTAGGATGATGCATTGCAACCAGTGAGGAAATGTAACTAGATTTTGAGGCAAATACTTTTATGCTTTTTGCTCCAGTACATTTAGCTGCCAGCTTTAATTACTTTCAGGTCAAAATTTAACATGAAAAACATGATCACTTTAAAGTGATAATGCACATTCAGAAATTAACACCACACAAAAGAAAATTAATATTAAGAGAATAAGCCAAGCCAAGTAAAAATCCAATGATTTATCTGGAATGTACGTAACAATCTCAGTGTGGTCATTCTGCATTAAGAGTACTTTTATTTTTTGATACTCTAAGTAAATTTTAATGCAGAGACTTAGGTATGTTTGATTAGATACTCTAATACAATACTTACTTTTAGTGGAGTATAATCTATTAGAACTTTAACTGAGGTAAAGGATCTGAATACTTCCTCCACCACTGGGTTCTACTTTCAATTTTGAATGGACTGCAACAACAGAGCTTTCACCTTGTGTTACACTTCCATATTTGATGTTTGTGTATGCTGTCTGGTTTCCTGGAATATTCCTGCTCTGGTTTTAACTGGTCAGAAGATCTTTGCATGAGAAACGAAAGCCCTCTTTGGCCTGCAATTAACCAGAGGGAGCAGGCCCTAAATTACTAATGGATGACCTTTGACCCACAGCATAACAGAAATCAGACCCTCCAGACCTGTTTTGAACAAATTTCAGCCTGCAACCCCTCACCGAAACTAAACTAAATATCCATATCCTTCAATAATATATATCTGCAGAGAAATGGTAAAGCGGATAAGCAACGGACTGCTGTAGGTTGTACAAATGATCTAACTCACAGTTCCTTCTTAGGCATTTCAACTGGAACGCCCCCTGAGGTCAGATTTCACACTCTGAAAGTAAGAGGAAGGTCGCCTCATGATCCAAGAACAGTTGTGACTGCTTCATTAATGTACTGTTTTTTAAAATGTCATTAATTACGTCATCCATGTAGGACAGGCCAGATTCTGAACAGATCTCTGGACATGTTACCACGGGCTTACAGGCGCAAAATACAGTGTAACATTCTGTTGTCAACAGGTAGTGCTAACCACTGAGTCAATGCCACAAACACCCCAACCCACTCAGAGCTGTCAATCAGGATATTACACTCTTCACCGCATCGAACTAATAACTAGTTAAAACCAAACCAAATCAGAAAAATGAACATATCCACCAACATATAAGGATTACCTGATTGACAGAAGCCATTCTTCTTTTCATTAAGGAAATGCAAATAAGGAATGTTTCCATCAGCTGGTTTTAAACAAATACACAAAGCTGCATCAATGTTCTTTGGCCAGAAGATGGCAGTGAAATTAACTAATCTGACAGTAAACAGTAATCGAACCACCAAATTATTTCTATCTAAAATGTGAATATTAAATGAATATTTTGATCACATTGGAGCCCAAGTATAGGTTTGCTACCAGTACCATCCATGTCTCTGAGCACTGTGAGGAGGCACCAGGAGACAACAGCAAAAACAGCTCCTTCTTCTCCTTTTGAGTTCTTCCAAGTGAGTGGAAACAGATGATCAGTCATGTGAGTAAAATATTGGCTGTCACAACAGAGCTGGAAAAAGTGTTTCCATCTCCTGTTTAGCATATAAACTATTTTTGAATTCAACTCAAGCGAGTGCAAAACCATTTATGTACATTTCTTAAAAGTTTTACTGAACTTTGTTTTCCATTAAGCTTTTTTTATGCATATGAAGAAACTGCGCACAGAAATTTGTTGAAACACAACCTCTGCATCCGTAGCTTAGTCGACATCACTCAGCTCTGACTTCCAATTTCCGAAATAAATCGGAGGCAGCATCAATTCCAACCAAACATTAGTTATTGCAGTTCACCTTTAGATGGAAAAAAAGATTTCTAGCAATGAAAACCATAAATGTCAAAGAGTCACAAGATGTACCAGGCAGTTTTGACAGCTGGCCATGCAAACAGCTTCTCCAAAAGTTTCAAAACTAAACTTAATCTTTAGCCTTACCCGTCAGCCTACCCCCCAGCTATAAGCCCCAAAGCTCCTTACGGTCAAGCAGCATCCTCACTTGGGCCTTTTTTTTTGTAAAGACATCACTACATGTTAGTGCAGAACGTCAGACAACACATGCTTACCAACAGCCATCATGTAGTCCCACCGATCCAGCAGACACATGCTGAACTGCAGCCCCTCCGGGGTAAGTCCTGCAGCAATCAAGGCCCGACTCAGCTCCGGGTTCTGGCACACGGCCGAAGTCCAGGCCACCAGGAACCACAGCACCACCAGCAGGATCACCACCAGGAGCCGCAGGACCCTCCAGCTGGTCATGTAAGGCGTCCTCTGGGCCGTGCGGGACAGGAACACCTTTAGCACCCTGGGAGAGAGGAGGGAGAGGAATACTTGAAGCTGCTGGCAGGAATCATGATGAGCAGGGGAGGTGAGTAAGAGATGCTCTCCCTGCGATTGACAACTCACGCCCCCGGCTGTTTCTCTTACTAACATGCCCACTTGAATTAAAAGGATCAGCCAGAAAAGGGCACTGTTATTTCAATTAATTCAGGCTGGTTTAATTCATGCTGTGATATCTTTCGTGCTGAAAGGAGGAATGAACGGGCTGGGAATATGTCTAAGAAGAGAACAACGTTACAGAGGTCTTAATTTCATTTTACTTTTTTTCTTACCCAAACTTTACCACTTTCTTGCAGGTTCCAGTTTCTCGATTGCTCGTCTTTTAGAGGGTTCAACAACTGGAACTAGAGTATTAGGCTGAATGCATGCAGAGGCAGTTTATTTTTAAGTTGCACAGTATCTTCACTGTGTGCACACAAGACAATACCGCCTCTGAGAAGGGATTTAAAAATGCAACACATCAGCCAGAACAGTTTTAAAGTGATCTGATGCAGGATAGGGAGAGCTATAGGGACAAAGATAGCGTCTAGTTATATAAATAGATAAATCCACACATACAAACAGTCGCTTCTCGGTTTATGATCGTCTCCGTGCTGCTCGTCTTCTGTCTTCAGACTGTGACAAATCTATCTTATCTCTAATATATTCAGTGGGACTGGGCTGTAAGTGCTTGGCCCCGGGGGCACACTTCACACCCAGCGAGCTCTGGAAAAATCTAATTGGTAATTTTGCCAAGGGAACACTCCGGCCGGCCTTTGACCTCCTTCAACCACCTCGGCAACACTTGCTCGGAGCTGAAGAGCAGGAAGTGAGCGTGCGTCTGAATAGATACTTCAGCAGGCGGACGCAGACAGAACGAAGCTGATGTGAAATTCAAATGTGTCTATTGACTGCATGCATGTGTGTGAGAGCAGACTGAGAGGGAGCTGAATTATTGAAAGTGAGAACGTCTAACTCATAGGGCAAGTTAATATCACGAGATGAGAGAGGACGGGAAGAGAGGAGAGGAGATGGGAAAGAAGATGAAAAGCAGAGAAAGAAGTTGGGAATGGAAGAGGAGAGGACACAGGAGGAGTGGAAAGAATATGAGGTGAGGAAAGGAGAGGGTGTAGGAAGAGAAAAGATTAAAGTTTAGGAGACAAGGAGGAAGCAAAGGAAGAAATGAGAATAGAGGTAAGGAGGAAAGGAAGTGACGAACGAAGAGAAAATTATAGCAGTGAGGAGACAAGAAGTCAGAGAGGATATGAGAGAGTATTAAGGAAACAGGGAGAGAGGACAGGAAGGGAGGGAAATATAGGCGAGGAGACAAGCAAAGGATATAGGAAGAGATGAGAATAGAAGTGAGGAAGAAAAAGAAGTGTTGTAGTGGGAGAGGATGATAGCGGAGAGGAAAATGTAATTGAGGTTGTAAGGAGAGAATACTGGAAAAGATTTTTAAAAAATACAGAAATGGAGCAGTGGTGAGTAGTGAGTAGGCGGAATATAGTATAGAGGTAAAGGAGACACTAAAAGGATATAGGAAGAGAGGATGATAGAGCTGAGGAGACAAAGGGAAGATTAGAAAAAAAAGAGAGAGGAGAGAAGACAGGAGTAGTAAGGAGACGAGGGGAGAGTATAGTATAGAGGTGAGGAGACAAGTTCATATTCTGTTACACAGGAGGAGGAGGCCACATAGGAACACATGCTCATCACTGCTCAGGTTCAGGTGGACAGTACCTGTAGAGTTTGAGGATGATGGTGCCGTACATGACTGCGAAACCCAGGAGGCGGACCCACCTCAGGAGGATACAGCGGAACACACTGGGGTGGAAGTACAGGATCATCACCTGCGGAGCCGAACAGCAGTCTTAGTGTTCACACTGACAGCAATGACAGATTATATACTCACATTTTATCTTTTTTTTTTTTTTCCCAGCAGCAATTCACACTTCCATTCCTCTCATATTCACACAGCAGAAATCAGAAATGAAAATGAGTTTCCAGCATGTGAGAAGCAGAGCTGGAGGCAGATTTGGCCTCACAGACATCCTCCGCCTCCACAGCTCCCGCTGACATCTCTTCAATGTATGTTGTTCATATGTCAGCTGCCAGAACACATTAAAGCTGACAGCTTGAAGAGTGAGTTTGTACCTCACTGCTGGTATTTAATAACTGACCGCATCCGTGCACAATCATTTGCATGTTAATTTGTATCTATGGATCTTTACATGATCCTGTGCGTCCACATGTGCAGCACAAGCCATCATGTGTGGTCTGGAATAGAATCAGCCTGCGGCTCTTAAAATGTCAGCCTTTCATTTCCTGCTTAGTGTGAGGTTTATTCACACCTTCCTAATAGATCCGAGGCTGCGTCAGAGGCAGAAAAGACGAAGGAGTCTCACGTGTCAAGCTGTGAAGTTCAGAGCATCTATTTGCACTTCTGTTGCAGCTGCATTTCATTTCATTAGGGTGCAGCTCAGCGGGGCGCCACATGTCAAATCTCCAGTGACCCGAGTGAAGCAGAAGATCTACTGCGGCGACTCTGTGCCTGTTTCCAGTGAAGCAAAGAGAAACCTGGTGGATATGCACCGTCCAGGATGTAAAAGCAGGACTCCCTCCTGAGTCAGTCTAGTCTCGCTGTTTAAAGGTGTTCCACTTCAGTTCACACAAAGAGTCCACAGGAAGTCAACTTTAACCCCGATGGCTGCTGAGAGCTTCAAGCGATTGTTCCCCATCAGAGACGTCTGAATAACTGTGAATATAATAAATCCCAATCCTGTCGCATATTATTTCCCTTATAATAAATACAGATTCCAGGGCACTAAGAGATGCTTTCACTGACTAATCTAAACCAACACACCAACAGCATGATCATGTAGGTGTGTGAGTTGTAGGCCTGGAAATGTCACCTACACTTTTTATAAAATGAAAAAAATAACTTGATACAAGATGGGGGCAGGATCAGCCTTGCTCTCTGCCTACATATTTCAATTTTAGGCAGTTTTTAACAGAAGATGAGGAACCAAAAAAGTGGTTGTCCATACCTGTCTGCTAAAACCTACATTCCCATTCAGTGAAAGTGTATTCTCATGAAAAAAATCAGTCACAGTTTAATTAAGTGCAACAACTAGGTTAGGTCTAGGAAAAATCCTGGTTTGGCTTTAAATAAGCACAGTTGTTATGTAATGTAAGTAAATGTTAAAAACTTAAAATTGTATGAAATACTTGCCAATAGTGTGGTGTTACTTTTAAACAAAGTAGTGCCAAGTGAAGTTGGTTTCTGATATGCACAGTGCCCATTTTTTAGTGAAGTACCCTTACTTCTCATTGCTCACTGCTGTCCTGGAGAGTCCAAGTGTGCACCCTAAACACCAGAGCAACCCTTACACACCCATGACACACACGAGTGATGTCACATCTGTCCATCTGTGATCCAATCACCTACGACACATTTTAAAACAAAGTGTGAAAAGGTTGTCTGTGCAAACTAATAACTAGCTGAAGAGAAAACAGAGCTTAGAGTTACTTTTGCAGTCACTCTTATAATTCAGTTTAACCTGCAGGACAACTGATGTTACATTTCAAGCTGATTATGCAACAGTATGTGCAGTCTGTCTAAATGAGTTAGCCCTGGGATAGCCTGGCAACCCTGATCTCACCCACTGTGAGCTCTGTTAGGCTACAGAATGCTGTTAAAATGTTTTTATTTACATCAGTGGATATTTGATTTTCAAAATCCATTAACTGGAGATTACTTCACCACATGGACTCAGACAGAATACTGTACATGATTCCAGACATGAACGCATCCCATAAGAGCCCTGATTCAGTCCGGCTCTTACCATGCCTCGGCATTCGAGAGACAGCAGCTATCCGGAGTAATTAAGCTTCAGCAACAACAGCACCTGTAACCTCTTTTCCTCCAAAATGAAGCAGAACATCTGTGGCAACCTCAACTAAGGAAGCAGCCAGCCTGGAGGCTGTAGCAGTCTGGCTGTTAGAAGAAAAAGAAACGAATGTGTAATTGGGAATATGGATAGCAGCGTATACTCTGTGTGACCTCGAACAGGAAAGTAAATAGTATGCTACAAACACAGGATGATAAAATGACAACATAAAGTAAGAAAATGTCTTTTAAGGAAGTCGCAAACAAAATAGATTCTATAAATGGCATTTATTGAAGTACATAATGATCGACATGCTTTTATCATCACAACCTGTTTGTTTGAACAATCTGACGGGATCAGTTTCTCTCATTCTTCCAAAACGGGGCTCACTATGCAATTAAACTGTCACAACAGTCTGTCCACTGTCAGCTCAGCTCCGTCACGTCTCTCACCTCCTCATTAACAATGTGTCACACAGAGTTGAAGCAACAGTTTCTTTCCATCCATAATCATCATCAAAACCTCGCAGCAACAAAGTCCGTCATTGGTATGCTGGTCAGGAGAGAGAGGGGAGCCAAGTCCATTTTAGAGCCATTACAGCTGCTCCTTTCTAGTGCTCCGCTACCCACCGAGTCACGGTTGCAGCTCAGGATCTGATAAATAAGTTGGTATGGGGTATTAAAAGAAAGAGTTTCATACAATGAATCAATTTTGAAAAGAAATTGCTAAAAAGAATTGAATCCATGCATTTTTCAGAATTTATTCAGAAGATTACGTAGTAGAAAGCCTTGACATGACTCAACTTCAACACCAGTAATGTGATTTACCGAAAAAGCAAAGATTCCTTTATTTAAAGGAATTGATTAATATGTATAATAAGGTAAATACATTCAACTACCTTTTCAAGACCTGTATCTGTCAGAGGCTACAACCACGAATTGATCAGCTTGGCTTGAAGATTGGAGCCTGGCTAGCTCTGTCCAACGTTTTAAAATCAATTTACTTACAATCATTTTTAGAGCAAATTATAGTTTTTAAAAATTAAATTGAAACTACATTGATAAAGGAACAATACTAATAATGTATAAATAATAAGTAATAATAATAATATGATGTAACATGGTGTTTAACAGCACAGATAATAATAGAACAAACACACAAAGAAATGAGAGTGTAAAGAACAGATAGAATAATCAGACCAGATGTTGTCAGCCCTTCAGAGGGAGCATTTCACCAGGCACTTGTCTACCCTGTCTCTTTCAATTTCTTCTCTTCCTCTGCCTCTCCATGCCTCGCTCTCATGCTAACCTGTGCATAGGATTAGCATCCTTACTGGCACCCTCATCTCTTTGCCTCCTGAGCAAACGTCCAGCCTTCCAGCTCTCTGGTCCACATGTTGGACCACAACAATAAATCACCTCCGCAAATACGAGGTAAAAGTAGGCCAAGCTGTTTCTTACACCCACATGCACAAGTGTGGAAATGCAAATTCATGCACAAATGCACACAATCACAGAAAAATGTGAAGCTTTGAAACCACTCTATTCTGCCTATATATACACACACAGACACACACAATTCACAGATATATATGCAGACAGAAACACACCCTTTCTGCAGTGCTACCCATGTGGACTACCAAGTCACAGGGGACTGCACAATAAAAAGCCACATTTTTATATCGCTCAGAAGAGAAGGTGGCCCTCCTGGTTTTGCATCCAACCTCCCATGCCTCCTCCATCAATTAATCAGCAGATGTATTTTTAAAACAAGTTGTGCTAGAACTTGATGGACTGTTTAAAAATGCATCGAGCACCAGAGCGGAGCAGCTGCGCCAAGCTTAGCTGAGGAGGCTCGTGGTGGCAGCAACAAAGAAACAGCAGCAGCAACAAACGTTAAGACTGCAGGAGAGGAGACAGACACAAAGGTGAGACGGCGAGAGAACACGCAGAGGGGTAATGAAAGGAAAGCATGGGGGAAGGGGAGGCACAGGGAAAGGGTAGAGACTGGCAGGCAAGGTGCTAAGAAATGCAGTGGGAAAAATGGAGACGCTGCAGAGCAAAGGGAGGAACAGACCCTTGAGTGTATCCAAGTGTGTGTGAACATAAGAGAGTGGCAGGATATTTTTGGGGAGCTATTTTTGGGGCTGAGTTATCCTTGGGGGTGAATGGGGATGGAGGGTGGAGAATCGAAATCCATTTTGAGCATCACTGCAGAAGTATACGCAAAGTGTGGTCACATCGGGACAAATACCTGCGGCCCTTTATCTGCTGCACCAAAACGACCCGGCTTTCTGTTCCAATGCAAATATATTTCTTGCTGTAACACTCCAGTAACTTCTGAATAAGAACAAAACCTTTATCCCAAGAGTCAGCAGAGCACTGTGAAGCATTTTCTCCTCAACAGATTTGTTTTTTTTTTCTTCTTTGCCTTCTTAAAGATGGCTAACATCCAGCCATCAGGCGTTTTGTTTGAGGAGAGCTGTGGCTTACTGTTGGCAGTCTGTGCAAGTATTTGAAGGGAGCGAATTCCCCCGGTTACATCTGATCTCCCTGTTACATGGCGCTCAGGTTTCTTCCATCTGTTTCCCTGCTAAAGATGGGCTTCTGACGCGCCACTCCAGGTGCACTGTGGGCTGTGTGCACAAGTGCAAACACACACCTATACAATGAATGCTGGCACCTTCCCACCTGGAGCCACTCGTACATACAGACAGAGGGAAGGCTGGCAAAGGCACACACACAATAAAACACACTTGTACTGTACATGCACACCGGCTGTGATTTCCAAGTCTTTGTTTTGGTCCAGACAATGATTAGAAGCACTATAATAGCATCTAGCTGTAGCTAAAGACGTGGTGGGCGGCGTACTGCTCTATTTACATAGTGACGTCTTCTATTATGAACATGGGGAATATGAATTCTGGATTTTCTTGGTAATATTTGGAAGATATATTTTATCAACATTTACACTTAAACCTCTCACCTATTTTACAGTTATAGTCATCAGGATTATCAATATATGAATCCCCATTTTAATAAAATATATATGATTACCAATAAACCATTCGGTGTATTCCGCCTTCTCTGCACTTGATTCAGTTTGGCTTCACATAGAAACAGGATTGACAGGAAACCGTGCATATGTAATCCAGCATTGAAGTTATTTATCCTTATCCATTATATTTATGGCTTAATTAGGGTACCAGTATCGCAGGCCAATAAGTCCCCATAAAACACATAGAGGCATTGATTCAGAGTTTTTAGTCTGGGACCTGTAGAATTCCAGGACTGTCACTGTTAACACTAGGACATTGTTTTTTTTTTTCAAGTCAGGACAACTAAAAGGGATAGTTCTGAGAATTTTAAAGTAAGGCTGTCAGAGCTACTTATCCACAGTCCATGTATTATCTACAGTAAATGGCTGTCAGCACGCCACCAGTTTGGAGAAGCAGGCAGGATTATAGGCACGGAAGCTAAGTAAGCCACCAAAAAAAAAAAATCTATTTTAGTGTATGTGTTCTACATGTGTATTTTCAACACTTTACCAAACCCTCAGACAACCATTTCCTTGGTCACACATCAGATCTTTATCCTTTGCATAAGCACAGCTATGCTGCACACTGTTTGACTCAGCAGGCAGCCTGTTCTGATCAGACCCTCTGCGGTTTATAGAAGGGCCAACAAATACAAGTTAAAATGAGGGATTGTGTTAGCACTGACAAAAGGCCATTCAGAGTGGAGAAAAGAGGATACCTTTTTGAAACCGAGTAAACACAAGAACATGCAGTGGGAGACTGAAGGGGCTGAAAGACAGGAGCAACTTTTGTGGAATCTGGAGGCCAAGAAAGGCCAAGTGATGTCAAAGAAAAGCCTTGAAAGTATTCTGGACACAGTGCACAGCCATGCCCACTGCCACAGCAGTTAATACAGAAGGTTCTGTACTTGTCACTTTATCCTGCTTTCTTCTCCAAAATGGGGCCATGTATCTCCATTCATTCATTCATTGTCTGAACCGCTTCATCCAGGTAATCCCGGGTCGTGGGGAGGCTGTGCCTATCTCAGCCGGCTCTGGGCCAGAGGCGGGGTACACCCAGGACAG
>JAOWBC010000115.1:1264106-1278559 GCA_028566105.1 Hypoplectrus providencianus | reverse complement strand
ATGTACTGTATGATTTGAACCAACTTTAAGCGATGAACTTAAACCGATGGTGATAGCAAAATTAATTGATAACTGATATGATGGTCAATTAATTCATTGTTTGAGCTGGGATGAATGTAGCCCCTACAGAGGTACTTTCTCAAATAAAAAACTAATATTGAATAATCTATTAAAATGTTATAGTATATATTATTATACATGACACAAACAATACATTGTCTAACAGTTCTATAAAGAATAACTAAGAAAATAAAGGATAAATGGTGATACAATAAATAGCTAAATAAGCATCATTACTGCTCAGAGTCAGTCAGTCTGCATTATATATTGTATTAAAAAGGGGTTTAATATCAGATAGCATCTACACTGATACTGGCTTTAATAGGTCAATATTAGGAGGATACACAGTTTATTGCTATAAATATCCTGAAAAGCTATTACTGAAGTTAGTTTAGGCCACTGCAAATAGTTATGTTTCAGTGTAAACATTTTAGGACAGTAATTAAATGTGCAGGGTGTTCTCTTCTTTGCTTGGTAACACTACAGCTGTGGTTCTTTCTCTTGTCCTCATGTCCTCTTTCTGCTTGTAGACCCAAACATCTCCACAGGATGTTGGTGCAGTTCAATACATGGAGGCTGCCGGCCTAAGCAGCAGGGAGCCATCACTTATTCTCCCTGTGAGGCAAATAACTTAAAGTACTGTTTAGGGATGTGAGATGAGAGCATGAGAGGAAAACTACCTGGGACTTAAACCAGCGGAGCTAAGTTCACTTCAGCTGTTGCAGAGAGCCAAGTACAGCTCTCCCTCCCACCTATTTCCTCTAACATCGTACAAGATCAACATTCACATTCTCTCTCTCTTTGCTCCTCTGTGGTTCAGTGGACGGGCCGGACAAACGTTACTTCCATCTGCCTGCTGGGAAGTGGAACAAACAAGCATGGAGAGAGGTTTTGGCCAGCAGCTCTCCTCCAGTACACAGGCAGACAGAACGAGAGGGAGGCTAACGTGTTGATAGCTTGGAGCGACAGAATGAGTGTGACTGTGCGTGCTTGTGTGTGTGTGTGTGTGTTATTACAGGTCAGGGCTTGACAGAGACCCAAAACAATAGAACTAAAAGAGAGATGTAATAGATGGTGGAAAAGAAAAGCCATTTATGGACTTCATTTTTGAGCATCACATTGCAGAACTACAGCAAGTACAGGCACTCGATGATATTTTTACTCTCTGGGTCTGTGTTCACAGTCTTCAAGATTATTTTCACATTTATCAGTGTCTATCAAAAATCGTTGAAAATGTCATTAGTGATTGACTTTTTCCACCATCTACTGTGCAGAACTGCCCACAGCCTTGACTTCTTGTGCTCTGTTGTTTAAGAGCTTTTCAATTCTGGCAAAAAAAAAAAAAAAACACAATCACAATCACAATAGTTTTGGTCAATACTGAGATCATCATTATTTATGTTTTACAATATTACACATGTCATGTATTAATTTAAACAGTTTAAACGTTTTTTTAAACTAAAAAAAAATTTTTTTAATAAATGCAAAAAAATATAAATACATTTTAAGAAGGCATTGATATATTTATAAATAAATACAAATAATTTATAATAAAAGAAAAATTACATAGGCTGTAATGCACTGCCAGAGTCATTATTCAACATATTACACAGTAAAAAATTAGTAAAAGTAAATCATTGTAAAGGTAAGGGGTAAAAAAAATCATATCATTGTGAAATGAAGGGCAAAATAATTGTTTTATCTTAATTACCTTGTTAATTGAGATAAACACTGTAGCCTGACAAATGGACAGAAAGGATCAACCATGTCCTGCTGAGTCTTAAAGCAGTCCCACTCTCTCTTCCCACTTCATGATTCTGATTCAAATCTTCATCATGTACATTTTGATTTGGTTTAGAAAAATCAATGGCTGCCACCTTGTAGTGGGAGAGTTACTACCAGAGCCATCTGTGCTGGCCACACACTGAGTTTTAACTTGGCCTTTGAAGGACAGTGAGGAAGGAAAAAAGATGAGAAAGAAGTTGCTTTGAGGTAAAAGTAACAGACATGGTGGAACGGACTCCATCATCTACACTGGCTAAAGCTTTCTGTTCACAGCCAACCAGCTTTCTATTTTTAGAAATATCATCACAGGACTGAGATGAGTGAATAAAGCTGCAGAAACTTGACCACAACTTACTTTTCAACAAGTAGAGTGAGAAGGAAACAGCGGGCATCCAGTTGTGAAGCTGCAGCCAATTGTCGTACTCAGTTCAGAGTCCAGCTTTACACAAGACTCACACTGGTCCAAAACAGGCCTGTTATTATATTTCCTCCCTGTGCTGACTTCATTACTGTCGCTGGAAAAGTATTTGGCCCATGGTTCTGGAGATTTCAGCTTCACTTTATGTTCTTTATCAGCAGATGTAGTCTGTGCAAGAATGCTCCAGAAAAAGACAATAAGCAGACCTGGAGTTTGAACTGTGTGAAGCTGCTGTTTTCAATGTCACAAATGCATTTTCAAGCATGAATTTAGGCCACGAGAGTCTAAAACTATTATATTTTTTAAACCTCAGCAAGTAACTACAAAAAGTAGTTTGTTCGAATTCACATTAATGCTGTTAAGCATTGACATGAAGCACCCCTAGTGGTTGCAGAAGATTAACACGTCCTCATATGTAAAAACATCAGTTTCCGTTTTTAACCATGATCGCAGCTTCATGACTTCTTCCCTTTGGGTGAAACAATGAAGTAAAGATGGTGTTATATAAATAAAGCTACATCTAATTGTCAAAGGTAAAGTAGTTATGTTAAAACTGACTAGTGAAAGTTAAGTCACATTACTTCAAAGAACAGTTTTCTTGTTTCCCCCATTCACTTTCATACAAGGGTGCCAGTCATAATTACTACGGCTCACAACAAAGGTAAATATAGGGCGTAATAAGCTGCTGTGCAAACAATACATAGAGTCCTTTTTAGCTTTTTTTCCTTTTTTAGTAGACAGAATAGGACTGAGAGCCAAAAAAGGTACTACTCTCAAACTTCTTTACTTATGCATATCCATATAAAACATATCCCAGAAATCAGAGAAGTTGGCTTTGTTTTACTATTGAGCTTTTGAGCAAAATGACAAAAGAAAGATGGCCATGAGATTTCCACCATGAAAACATTCCCCAGATTAAATGTTGTATTATTTTCCATTTATACTGTTAAGTGATTTTTTTCTCTCTGTTCCTATGCAACACCACAAAAGGGATTCGATGCACGAGTTGAAGCACCTGACTTTTCCTCCTTTGTCACAAATCACAGGCTCTTGTACAATGTCACAATCATTTTAATGCTCACTCAAAAAACTCTTGGCTGAGCTTGAATCACCAATTGATTAATTATGAAGTAATTCACTGGGTTCATTTAATGAAAGTTAACATGAACAGACGCTTAAGGGCAACTGACACAAGCACATCTGCAGCATCCTCATCACTGCGTGTTGATGTCTTCACACAGTCAATTTATTATTTTAGGAGTCAAATAGAAAGTACCTACATGTAGTGTATATCATACAATACAAGCTGAAACTGAAGGCCTTCATTTTGATTCTCAGGTAATATTTACCAACATTGCAACCACCGTACAACTCCCTAAATTGTACCCGAGCCGCTCCTGGCCACGAGTCACAGTCCCTGGAACAGGTAGTGATGCAGCACTTTGCTCAGGGACACGTCAGCAGGGTGGACGTCTGCCAACCTGAGGCCCAAATCACCAGCACAACAACCTGCTGCCTGTTAACTACGAAGCAACATTTCTGTCTCTTCCACGTAAAATATCATGCCCGTGCATTTATCCTAGTTGTTCTCTAGTCGAATAACTGTCCATTTAACTCAGCATTTTACTGGTGTTGAGGTGGTTTTTCCCTTTAACATGTATTAATTGATAACTGGACCTCTTTGTGTGTGATACTACTGTGGTTTAGTACACCTGAATTAGAGTGGCTTCGTATTTCAGTTTGTGATCTGTCATTGTTTATTCATGATTTAATTGATCTTTTAGGGACACTCTTGGATCAGAGCCTTGAAATATGAGCTCCTTGGGTGATTTTAAGCACCCAACACAAGCACACAATTGCCAGCTTTGTATAGATCCCTTCACCAACAAACCCACTGTATAAAGCTTGCGGTGTTCATTAGATGGGAGGCTGCAGCAGCAGAGATGCACAGCTGTGCTCTGACAGGCGAGCATATTAAATGAGAAAGGTCTACCTGTGTCTGTGAAGCCTCTTTACACCATCTGTTTCCTGCATCAAGGCTGCAGATAATCAGGATCCATATTTACATTCAGTCTCACAGAGCGTTATTGTCAGTCAAATGTGGGATACTTAGTTCTGGCTGACTGTTCATGAGGAGGATGCTGTTTATAGTAGTCTGGAAAGTCTGGAATACCTTAATACACGAATGCATTTATTGTTTTTTAAGGAATAAATGTGTTTTCAGAAAGTTTATAAAGCACAAACTGCATCTTTACCCCCTCCTCCTTCTCTCCACCTCTGTCCCTTTGACAAACACACACAAGTGGATAAGGACACAGTGGGCCCCTGGAGACTGAAGTAAAAGGCCCCAACACCTCTTCTACAGGAGCAAAATACAGACTTTATGGTTGTTTCGCCTCTTTTTGTTGTTGTTTTGAGTCTCTTTGTGGTAGGTTTGTGTGTCTTTTCTGTATTCTTGTGTAGTTCAATCTCTTAGAAGTTGCTTTGTGTGATTATTTTTTTATCTCTGTAGTTGTTTTGAATGTCTTTGTAGTCCTTATGTGTCCCTTTGTAATTATTTTGTCTTTTTGTGGTCTTTTTGTAGTTTTGTTGTGTGTATTTGATGTGCCATCCTTTCACTTCTCTGTTAAGTTGCTTTGTGTTCATTTGTAATCACTTTTTGCCTCATGTGGTGTCTCTGTAGTTGTTCTGTGTTGCTTTTTGACCTTTTTTGTAGACTGTATACATCTCTTTGACTTCAATCTGTGACGCCATGTGGCTTTTTTTCGTCAAATTGTATTATTTTTTGATCATTTTATCTCTCCTATCTCTAATCACTTTTGAGGGCCGTGGGGTTCACTCCTCCAAACACAGCCACAAATACACACAGACACACTTCTCTCACCTGAACTCTGGTGCAGAGTTGCTCTTCAGTCCATAGAAGCCAGCAGATAAGGTGAGCAGCCAGTATGGCACAAACGCCCCGTGCTCACACTCCAGGTACGGTGCCGACCACTTGATCTGCTTCTTGTCCAGAAGATAACTCCCACTGCTGGTAGCCGATGACTCCGGCACTCTTCTGTGCACGTGTGGTCTCCTCCCGTCCCTAAAATCGTTAAACCAGTCGGACTCCGGGCTCCTGCTCCTCAGGTGACGGTGCGCAGAGGCGGACAGGTCCTGCAAAACCACCTCCTTCTCGGTTCTGGTCGCCTGGAGGAAAATGTGGGGCCCCGGCGTCGGCGCGTCTGCGTGAAAGGTCACCACTGCCCTGTGGATTTTAGGGTCCCCTTCGAGGATGCTCTGAACCAGCGCGTGGTACCAACTGATGTCCCTCCGCGCGGTTTGCTCTCGGGACCTGTTGGCCTGCAGGATCATGTTCAGGAAGTTTGTGGCGTGCGCTACCGTGTCCAGGATGCTGTGCAGGGAGTAGTGGGAGGCGACATGCAGGCCGCCTCGCAGGCTGCTCAGCTCGTACCTCCGCGAACAGTTGACCTGCCTCAGCGCGGAGGAGTCCCCGGTGTGTAGGAAAGCGGTCACCACCCTCGGCAGGTCCTCCTCTATTTTGTGCGCCACCACCGCGCGCTCGGTGGCCGGCAGCGAGTAGTAGGTAGGGTGGTGGGGCGGCTCCCTGTTGATGTTTTGGGTGCTGAACACCGGTGGGTTCTTCTCTTCTCGCTCATTATCCGACCACTCCACATAACCGTAGTTTGAGCCCAAAACGAGCCCCGTTTGCAGGAGCAGCGGGACGACCAGAAGAGCCATGTCGGTCCTTTTTACAGGCATGAAGAAGAAACTGCAGGCACTTGACAAAGTGTGGCGAGCATTACCAAAGCTCTTTCTCCTGCCGCTTCACGGGATTAAAAACACTTCAGGAAACACAGCAGAAATGGTCGGGAATTTCATACCCATCACAAAGCTGAGCACCATAAAACCAGTGCACTTCTCATTCTGCCCGCCAAAACACACACACTTCCCCCTTTCTTCTTCTTCTGCGTTTTTACGGCACCACTGTCTGATCCAAACAGCCTCCAGCCTCCTAACTCATTAAAAACAACAACACCGACTCCTCACCAGTCCGCAATCCGTTCACATGTAGCGGCGTTATGACCGAGCGCTCACGGTCTCCTTGTTACTCCTCGGAGAAATCCATGTGAGAGCAGGGTGACGAGTAAAGGAGCAAATTGTTCTTGAAGTTCCGTCCCTCCCAATAAAACCCTAATAGGCCATCGAAAGTGTCGCCCACCGGTATGTGTGGTTGTTTCTCACTGCCAGTCTGCCGGAGGTGGGCGGAGCGTGGGAAAGACTGGAGCTGTCCGGTGCTGAAAGTAGCGCCCGTAGGAAGAAAAGCGAAGGTGGTGGAAGTGACGAGGATGGAGGAGCAGCTTGTCAATATGATGAACCTTAAACAATTATAAGGTGTGAATGAAGAAGAGACTAACAAAGGGCAGCCATGAGCACGTCTGTGCATGTTATCCGACAAACAATACAATGTATACGATTTGTAATTTCCCAGCTTTTTTCCCAGCTCAATAAAGTACATCTATCTATCTTTACGCCCAAAGGTATTTGAACAGTATTTGGCTGCTGTGGTTGATGGTATTTGCTTAACTTTGAGACAATATCATTGCTTGCAGTATATCACAGGGAAAGTGTTCCTGTTTAGCTTTTATTGGATTATAAAGTTTGTATTTGACTTATCAAGCATCTTTGCTTAGGCCCCATACTGTAAAAGGGGGGGGTACTCCATTCCTGTTTTGTGATGGAGCATATCTATGTGTTAAATAACTACTGTTGAATGTCAAAATGCTCACAGCAGATATTCAGATACTATGCCTTTACATGAGCTAGATTTAAGGTTGTGATGTCACAACGTGACTATCTATAGGTAGATAGTGCTGCCACAGTGCTAGTCCTTCCCCAGCTGCAATGACAGTGCAGAAGACCAAAAGCATCGACCAATCAGAGCACAGTTGGTTAGTTTGGAAGGAGAATTTAAAGAGACAAGCGCTTAAACAAAGCAATTTCTGGCAAAGGATGAATTCAGGTTAAATTTAGGCAAGCAGTATGAATATAAAGTGTATTTGATCCTGTAGGTATGTCAACATGTTTAACTAGAAACCCAAAATATATGAACCAAAAAATGATCATAATATGACGACTGAAATAAATATATGTAAGTGCACAAAAGTACAGAGATGTCCACTTACATTTGAGCATACAGTGTACATAGATACAGTCAAACAGACACCACATACACATAAAATAAATATGGGAAAAAATGAACAACAGATTTCAGAGGGATGAACATTTGTGTGTCACCTGTGTGTCTTACTCATTCACACTGATGAGCTGGACATCCCACTCTGTGCAGCCTGTCTGTGTTTAGATACGTCATTGCTCCATCTGTGTGATCGCTGATACAAACAAAACAATATAGATAAACAAAAAATAAATGTTTCTTGTTGTTTGTGTTTGATTTTCTGGGGAAGACTGGGAGCAATTTGTAACTCAGTCACTCCTCCAATCAGAAACCACCAAGCATGATGACACTTTAGTCCTAACCCCTACTGCATGTGTGTTTATAAGTGAATGTAAAGTACTTTTGTGGCGATTACTGAAGCGTGTAAACAAGTATCTCACTGTATATGTGTTTTGAATGCATGAACCGCATCTATATTCATTGATCAATGTCAAGCCTGTTTACATTCTAGTTTTCATACATCCAAATTCCTCCGCCTGAGGCAGAGAAAGAAAATCCATCAATTAATGTATACAAACATTACTGATTTGTTCCCATCAAGCTGATATGAAAACTATTAAGCAAACCAATCATTACAATATCTTTCTCCGTCAGTCAGCCGGCTTAAAGCCGACTGACAGCTGTTGTCCACTCAGCTTTGAGCTTCTGCTGACAGAAAGCTGTAGAGTGAAACTCGCAGACAAAGTTCAAAACACACATACAGCAAAGTATTTGTGAATTTAAACAGCACACAACACAACAAAGTCAGTGGGGGATTCCCAGTTTCTCTGCACATGCTCAGTAGGATCCTCACTCCACCTGTGAAAAAGGAGCAGGATCAATTCACCTCAGCAGACATTTTCACACAAAACAACATCTTGTAACATCTTAAATTCTTGCATTAAATCTTGTCCTTACAAGTTATAATATATCTTTCATAGTAATAATTGGTGCGCACATCAAAACATGACTTAGTCAAGAAGTCTTTGAGTAATGAAGAGAAATGCAAAAAATGTTGCAATTGCTCCCCTTGTGTTCTTCTGGATCCGTTCTCACACTCCCCTGGCTCATCAGGATTCAGCCCTGGACTGTAAATGGGTGTTGCAGTGTTCGGCCCGCCCGGGGTGACTCGCAGGCCGTTGCCATGGCAGTAGAAGGTGACGACCGCAGAGATCTCCCCATGCTGCCCGCTGCATCCAGTGATGAGAAAGGTAGCCTGTCTGGCCCTGCAGCATTCGACCTGCAGTAAACACCTCTTACACACATTCACACTCACGTCAATCTGTGGCAAATCAGTATCATATGTGTACATGATAGGGATAGATAGTCCCAGGCTGAAGGATAACCGGTGGCAGAACTGATACTACTGATATGAAAGTACTTGCAAATCACATCAATCAGCCTCAGCTCTTTCATTCATTTCCTACATTGGCTGTAGCAGCCTCTGGGCCTCCTCACAAAAGGTGTGGTGGAGATGGTGAATTAGGTGGAGGAGTGAGACTGAGCAGTGAGACAGCATCAGAGGGAAAGAGATGTGAGACTGCGAGAAGCGACTGCTCCTGCCCCCTCCACTTCATCTTCTCTTATAAGCTGCGCTGCCTCCCCTGGCCCGATGAATATTTGATAGGCATTTGCTGCTTCATCTGCATGCTTTACAACTTGGGTCCATACAACCGTAACAGTGGTAGAGAAGCTGCTGTACCAGCCGCTCTTTCACCCACGCTCTGTGTTCTCCCAGAGGTTCCTTTAGATTAGTTCTCCAAAAAAAAAAGCAAGCGGAGGAATAAAGGGGGTAATTCCTCTGATGCTTTTTTTTTGATACATGCAGAAATCTGCAGTACCTCCACACTCATACAGGAGGGGGCTGTGTTTGAACTGAAACAAGTATAGTTGCTGTCAGTGGGAAGGTGACCAAGGTTCAGTAGAGAAGTTTACAGGGTAGCGCTTTAAAGGAGTGTAGAGATGCATGGAGATTTTAATTTGGGGTGTATTATGTTTATTTGAAGACTGTGTATAGTCTACATGAGATGCTGATTGGTATGCCACCAGTTTGGAGAAGCAGACAGGTGTACCAGCACAAAAGCTGTGCTAAGTCCTCACACAGTTTAAGTGTACTTGGAATATTTTCACAGCTTTACAGCCCTGTTTGAGTTAACGCAAGGGGAACTACTTCCATTACCAAACACTAATTTTATCTTGCAGAAAACAAATGGTACCAGTGATTGTTTGTTAGGTCAATTCACCAAAGTCACAAATAACACTAACAAACTGAGACAAAGATTGATCAGAAAGTTCTGCAGTCTTCAATTTAAAATGAACCTAAATTAAATGAAATGTTTTTGTAGAGAAGGCCGGTTGCTTTCAAGAGAGCATGGCTTCAGTTGCCCCCCACATTCCCTAACCAGGGCTGTTTGACAGCAAGCTTAAGCAGTGAAAGTATTCAAAATAGTACTTCAACTGTTACTGATTTTTTAGGCAGGTAGACATCCAGTCCATAGCAGCACTCAGCTTAGGTTGTTGTGTCGATGCTTCTGCAGCTTCAATGTGCCAACCAACATCTACTGTTGGTAAAACACTGACAATGGATAAATACCTCATGCAACTCCATTTCAATAAATCCAAACCATCACTTTAATGATGTGTTGAAATTAAAATCTGGAGGACATTAATAATCATTTCTTTCAAGTGTATGTCTGTGTGTTTTATGCCCTCATCTTGAGTAAGTAAATTTTCTGAGGCTTTAATTTATTTTTTTTCTCCAAATTCTACAGAGTCATCCGTCTTCCCAGTCCTATACGATTTGAATATTTATAGGCATGAATTTATGGTGTTTATGTGCTCCGTGCACAGATGTAGTTTACTTTCACAACAGCATCTTCTGATGTTAAAAGCGTCAGTTTCAACCACAGCCCCCATCTGTGCTGATGCAGAATCTGTCAACAACTTGTGAGGGGGAAATATTTTAAACTTTGGTTCTTAAAAGGATTCTGGAAGTATAGTAGGCACCTGAGGTTGTTGACTTGGTTTAACCCTCAATTTGAAGTGGTGATGGATAAGATAATAGGGCACCATGAAGGTAACCAGAGTGAGACTGATGAGACTGTGTGAATGCCATAGCACATTTCTCAAGGGGGTGAGTCACTTAGAACTAACTTAAGAAATAAAGAGCAGAGAACAATTACATTTTATATCAAAAACAGTGGCATTAGTTAAACAAACTGGTATTTAATGGGTTACATTTCTGAAAATGAATATTTGGTAGTTAAGGATGCTGATGCTGGATAAAAACTTTAACTCAGTAAATGTAGAAAATTAATTTGTGGGATTTCTTATTACGTTAAACAAACCACATTTTAAAACATTTAAACACTCAAATCAGAATGCTACGACACATTTACCAGTTATGTGATAGTATTAAAAACAATGAGGCTTTCCAGATTTAGGCAGTAAGGAAATAAGATCCAAAATAATCTTCTTGCCGCCATATCACCTGCTGTTGCTTGATGAAGATGAAAAAGGCAGCTGAAAACTGTAAATACGTAAATTCTCCAAGGTAGACTCTGCCAGAAAAGGACAGTTCAATCAGCTAATGCTTGAGAAACTAAATCTATTCATCTGCATACATCAGCAAAGTGTTCCAAGTGTATTGTTACAGTATTATCTCATGTTGGCATAAATCTGGCCTTTGTCTAAAGGCACGCGTAGAGACAAATTTAGAAACTGAAACCTGTCCCAGAACACACTTGGCAAGAGCCTGTGTAAACGCCGGATAGTTGGCCAGTTTTTATCACAAGCCAAACAACAAACAGACAAATCTGAAATTCACTCCAATGAACCACTTAGTTCATCTGTGTCACTGTGTTCAAGTTTTTTTTAACAGTTGGGAGAAGAACTCATAGAACAAACACTGGTCCTACTTACCAATCACCAAGACACCCACATGCTCAGACTAAATAAATAACAATAAAATAAATAAATCAGACAAAACATCTGGACACAAGAACACACAATGCTCTCTGATGCACTATGTTCACAGACTTTTAATACTTATGTTACTTCCGACTTATAATAATGGATAAATTCACTTTCATATGGAAGCTCTTTACAGTTTTCTGATGGGGCTTTTAATACATTATGGCTCACAGTCAACTGTAATAAGGACTCATAGTATGCTATAATAGCCCATGCAGTATCGCAAGTTTCCATTGTATGTGTTAAATCAAGTACTGTTTAAATTGATCAGGGTTTGACAGTAAGGAAGTGCATTTACTTGAATACTTCAGTGTATTTGTTCAGTATCAGCACTGTACTTATTTGTAAACTTGTGTCTTGCTCCACTACATCTGAAAAACAAATACTGTACTTTTAACTCTGCATCCTTTATATGAAGCTTCCACAGTAGTTGTGACTTTAAAGCTTTTAAGTCATTGGAAAATGTTCTTTTCTACAATGTGAAAGGCCATATGCTGTACATGGCAGTACTGATACATACATTATGCATGCAAAAAGGACATACTTCATTATAATCATACAACAACATGTTGTCTTGAACTTTGACCTTCTGGTTTAATTATATGCTGTACCAAGGATTGTCGGTGAGAATAGCCAGAAAATGCATGCTAGCTCGCACATCTGGGATTGTGACTGAAAGCAGAAAGACATCCTGGTACACAGCATACTGCATTTGACATACAAATATATTCTGGGACATACTAAATATTTTCTGGCACACTTAATAGTAATATAGGATGGGTAGTGAAATGAACAAAGTGAATGTGACCTTAAAAACAATGGATTCCAATTATGTTTCTTCATATCAGGTACAGAAAATCAGACTTACCAACTTAAATATTTACTTAACAGACATTAATTACAGTCCTAACACCACGCCATTATTCCTGACCACCAGCCACGGCTTCAACTGGGGGCCAATAAATCTTTGATAAATGCTGTTTGTGGTAAAAATATGCAAGTACAATATACTAAAAATATACAAACACTCGTCCCTTTGTTCACCATAACATCATTTCCCATTGCTAGTGTAGCATTGCGCCTCGTTCTAATGCAGGATTTTGTCTGTTAGCATTATGTTACGGTTGACAACATCAGGTATATATTTCATGTTTAAGTGTTTAACATGTTTAACTAGTTGTTTCTTGTTCATACTCACAATTGTTTGTCAGGAAAGGACAGGAACTATTAACTTTTATATTAAAGAGCCATTTAACTGAATAAACGTGGTGATAGGAGTGCCCAATTTTATTTTAGATTATTTTTTGTTTGTTTTGTTTTCCTAAAATGAAGGACACTGTCTAGTTAGTTTATACAGAAGAGGGAGGTGAGGCTATGCCACCACTAAGCCTTTCGTTTTAATTAAATGCCTCTGAGCTACTTTCCTTGAACTGTATTTTTTCTGGGTTGTTTTTTTTTTTGCCCTAGATTTATGTGTTATGGCAACCACTGTCAATGGCAACCTTCCCCTCAAGGAAATGAAGATACCTGCTGAGTCTTAGTATCCCTATCCAGCTGTGTACAATGTTGTGAACACAATTAATTTGCCCTGTGAGAAATGGCTTCAATGAATCATCTAATTATTATTGCAATATATAATTCAAACCAATATCTACATCAATGTTTAACAAAGGTGTTTATGGTAGCAGTTTGCTGGACACTTGGACTTGTACACATTTTATCAGTGACATTAAAAATATATTTTTTTGATTTGGAAAGAGATTGGGATCCTGGAGACTGTTTTTAGACAAATAATGTTTCTCATCTTCAAAGTCATGTACTTATGTGATCTAGATGGACTTTAATATGTAAAGCAGGACAAATACATTTTAAGAGTATTGTTAGTGGGGTGTAAGCAGGCTAAAGAAAGATAGACCTACAATAAATGAGTGGGTTGATGTAATTTACAACATATATGTCATGGAGAGAATTGCATTTAAAATGAGGAACCAAACCAATATTTTTGAAGAAAATTGGTCAAAATGGCTCAGCTATGTGGTGATTATAGGACCTGATTAATATACATCAAAGATGAGACCAAACCTTTATTGTGATGTTACTTTTAAATTTGTCCCTATTTTCGAGCAGCATCCTTATATTCTTAGATAAGATGTACTAATTTTGATTCGACTGTTTCTTACTTTCTACGTAATTCACAATCCTTCCTTGTCATGTGATGTTTATGTTATGTTGTATGTTTCTGTGCCCAACAGGCACATGTGTATGTTATTAAGGAAAAAACAATAAAAAGTAAATAAATAAAAAAATAATAATACTTTTTTGGCTATTTATGTAATGCATCACATGTATTTGCAAAGCAGTCATAAGAAATTATAAAGGTCCTACATACTCCAATTTCTCAAAACAAACAAACAAAAAAAAACCCAACTGTTTTACTGATAGCCCCCAACAGCAGACTCAGTGTGTACAACTTCAACTGAGAATTGATTAAATCCTTTAATTAATCCAATTGCTGCCTTATCACGAGGAGCTTTCAGCTCAGGTGGGTTCTAGTTAGACAGCAGATGTTTCCACACACAGTCTGATTTATTGAAGTGTCAGAGAAGAGGACTGTGATGTTGACAATGAGGCCCGCTGAGAGAATTCTAGTCTTTACAAAGTCATGGTGTTTTGAATGTCAGTGACATATGATACATGATATTATGTGCAGCTGGTGTGACAAAATATGATATAACCTTTCAATCGTGCAAGATTGCACATATACGACTACTTTCATGCAAATAACCTAAACACAGTCACCACTGAAACTATGTATGTATGAATTATTGTCTGCATGAAATAGACAGACACCCCCAATCTATATTATAAGATCAGATGTATGAAAGCCCATCCGACTGCACATACACAACAAGTAGAAATCACACCCATGCTTTCCCCGGATAGTGTGACATACTATCCTGAGAAACATGTGTATGTTTGTGTATGTGTGTGTGTGTGTGT
>JAOWBC010000115.1:1230557-1242805 GCA_028566105.1 Hypoplectrus providencianus | reverse complement strand
TGTCTTTTAAATCCATTAAAATCTGCTGGCAACATATACATAAATGATGGTTTCTCCCTGAAGCATTTAAAGATACATTTAAGTAACCCTTCTTACATTTTTTGTCTCTTGTTTTCTATATCTTATTTTGATTATTTTTCATTCTAATTGATGAGATGATTTATAAACTTATAAACAGTCACAGTATAAGAAAGCTTTCAGGCACATGTAGATACACATAGAGCTGAGCTTGTATACGCCAGCTGGTGTTATTAAACATTGAATGTAAGGGAAAAAAGACTATGATTGACTAAATCAGCTTTCTGTGTTGTATATGATCATGGAATGTTTAAATTTTTCAGAGATTTCTCTTATGGTGTGGTGGAAAAGGCGTTACTTCTGCTTGCGCTCCCCATATGCTTCACTGTCGATGAAAACAGACATCTCTTCTCCTCCTCTTGGGGAGTTTTCACAGTGCTTCTTCAAGTGCACCGTTCTGATTAGAATACAGCGCAACCACAACTGTATACTGCCCCAATTGGAGGCAGTACCAGATGAATACTAGCATTAACCAGTACTTACATGCAATAGAAAGAATGCTATACACAAGTTGTAGCAGTCTTTGAGGCTTGTGTTCGTGTGTGACTAACTCCAGTGACTAAGTCATTCATGATAGTTCCATCAGGACATACTGCCTCAGCAACAGGGACTTTTTATAGGCAGGAAAACCGCACCCCGGTTCCCATGGTGGAAAAGCAGGTAAAAGTTCCTGTTTCCCTAAAAAGGAGCTTCATGGAAATATGCAGATAGTGGGAAAAGCGCCAAGTGACACACCTAACTACTGAAGATCCAGATTCCTATCAGACGGGTCAGGCGAGAGGCCTGCCCTCATGCTTTGTTTTACTTTTGTTTACATTTTATGAGGCTGCTGACCTCGGATAGCAGCAGTCACACACCTGTGGAGAATATTTTCATGTTGTATGTGTTGACTTAATTAGTTTGAATTGTCACTGTGTGCAGGGTCTGGCTAACGAGTCCTCCAACCACAGCTATGGCAGCCTGGGCTCATCGAGTGACAAGGAGTCCGAGGTAAAGCTCACAAAAAGACATTTTACATGGTTTTTTTATGGTCTGTTTATTTTTAGAAGATGGAACAAAAGAAATTAAATAAACATATATCAATAATGAGTCCTGGTCGGACACAGTTGCATGTTCTCAGCACATCCTTGCTCTGCCCACTCGTCTTTCTCTGTCTCTCCCACTACCTGCACCTCTCCTTCTCTCTTCCTAGAACTCTGATTTGAAAAGAGGGAGCTCCCCTGCCTACTCAGTATGTACTCTTTCTTCCTGCTGCTCTTTTCTGCTCAACACCAACACTCATACCAGCTTTGTTAGGTAAAACACAAGGGATTCATGCCTTTCTTATTTTCTCTCGCTCTTATTTCATATCGATTCACAGACCCCAGAGAAGAAGCACTCTGAATCGTCCAGAGGGAGGAAAAGGAAAGCTGACACCTATTCAGAAAGTAGTCAAGGTATGACTGACATGTGCAAGGCATCATTAAAATATAGGAATCTAGCATGTATTACTATGGAAGAAATTTCTTCCAGTGTGATGTAAAAAAAAAAAAAGAAATCCTGTAGAAATTTCTAATAAAACAATGTGTATCAAAATAATGACTTATCTACATAGTTGGTATCTTTTGAGAAAGTATGTTGTTATTTTTTCTCATGATTGTGAGATATCATGTCAATATGTTAACATATTTTGAGATGCAACGGTAATTTTCATTATGTGGAGTCATTAAATCATTGTTCTGATAAAGGTTCTTGTGTTTTGAGATATAATGTTATGTTGTTGTTTTTTTTTAGATACTAAATTGTTAGTCTGGGAAAGTTTCTCCTTATTTTGAGACACCAAGTCATTATTTCCAACTGTTGAATTTGTCAGTTACTTGAATTTCTCTCCCCCTTCAAAGACATATTTTATTTTATTTTTATTTTTTTATGGGAATTGGCTACTAGACTTGACTTATAGCTTGTATTAAATTTTCCCAATGCAGGGAAGACTTCCACACGTGGGCCCAAGATCAGCGACTACTTTGATGTGAGTGTTAGAGCAACTTCTGTTTATCCAAAGTATTTAAATCCTTGTTATGTTTGAACCAGATTGTTAAGTTTGTCAATTTTCTCTGCAAAGTTCCAGGGTGGAAATGGTTCCAGTCCAGTCAGAGCGCTCCCATCAGCTCGCCGCTCTCCACAGAACTCACACTCTGCCCCGGGCTCAATCGTGAGTATTCCACCAACATGACAATGATTGATTGAACCCAGGGATTACTGCTGAATTATTGCACATGATATGGATGTGAAACTCTGTGTGCTGTGTGTTATCCGTAGATCCGGCAGAATAGCTCCTCTCCTACAAGTCTGTGTTTTGGGGAACACAATGCTAAAGCCTCCTCCAGCAAGTCTGTCCAGGTAATATGATGCAACATGACATACTCTTGATATAACTTTTCAAAGTATATTTATTGATGCTCCTCTGACCGGTTGCTTTCTGTCTGAATCTTTCAGACAGAGTTAACGGGCCTGAAACTTGCAGCTCTGGAAAGCAACAAGAGTCTGGATCTGGAGAAGAAAGAGGGGCGGATAGATGACCTGCTCAGGGTGAGTTCTGTGCCCATAATCTGTGTTTTAATGGAGAGTGCATGAGAGGACAACTGTCAACAGGTTATCATGTCCTGTTTGCTTATGCTTCGAACTACAAAACCAAACCTGATGCAGTCCATGCTGTCTTTCTTTAACAGGCTAACTGTGACCTGCGGAGACAGATAGATGAACAGCAGAAACTCCTGGAGAAATACAAGGAGAGGCTCAATAAGTGCATCACTATGAGCAAGAAACTGCTTATAGAGAAGGTATGTGTCATTGAATGCATGCTACTGTGCATCTGATATAAGAAGAACAGCTAGAATTACCAGTTTCTGATCCCTGTTGGCAGACAGAAAAACAAACTGACACTCTTACACCTCAAGTGGAAGAAACATACAGTAACAGAAAGACACAGCGAGTAGCTGACTATTATCACACCCTCACACAAACACACACACACACACACACACACTCAGTTCTAGCAACTTGGCAACTTTCTCACTAGATTTAGCAAGTTTTCCAACACTCTTAACACTTTATTTAAAAAAAATGACTAGCAATATGTATATAATATTGTAATAAATTGCCCGTCCATATTGGCCAGAATAATCACAGTGTACAGCCCCTCCACCATCAGCACATGGTCCCTCCATCTCCTCAGTGCACAAGTGCAGAGGACGCTGATCGCTGCAGGAGTGGGAGTTTATGTAACATAATTCACACCTTTACATTCTTATAAATAGATACTGATTCATAAATGGTTTTGTATAAGTAAATATATAAATAAACGCATTGGGGTAAATAGTTGGCAAAAAGTATTCGAGTCTGTATAATAGGCCAACATACCCAGTATAGAATTTTTTTTTCTTTCAGATGAAATGGTATTATAAAACTGAGAACTGTGCGTGTGTATTCTTTCAATCATAGTTTCTCCAAATAATGGAAGAAAAAGACATTTTGTGATAATAAGTCCAGTATTCTGTTGTTTTAGCTCTGCTTTGGTCAAACTACTGAGAGGAAAATTCTGTGTGTGGGTTGGTAGATTTTTGAATCTCTTCACCAGCCATCTGGTTTCCTTAGGTTTACACTGCTTTGGGATAGAGTTGCAAAGAGCTGCACAGGGTGATGGGATAAGGTGTGCAAGCAATACACTCATTTGATTCAATGTCACTGAAAGATTCTTGGGCTTTAATAGGTAGTAACCTAAAAAAAACCAAAACAAATCTACCCACCACACATGTAGTTTGAATGGAGAGAGCAGGACACGTGTCACATTGTGTCTGACTCGCCTCACTTGTGTTGCCTCTGTGCCTTCAGGAACACTGTTCATTATTTGTAATCATTTCTGTGAACAGAGCACCCAGGAGAAACAGTCGTGTCGTGAGAAGAGCATGCAGGACCGTCTCCGCCTCGGTCACTTCACCACTGTCAGACACGGAGCGTCCTACACGGAGCAGTGGACCGACGGATACGCATTCCAAAACCTGATCAAGTGAGAGATGGCTAACACATGTACAGATAACATTTAGAAGTAAACATCAGCACGTCTTTGATACTTTTTGCATCCAGTGTAGAAGGGTCAGAAATACAGTCGTGCAGTTAAGTGTGTCTACTGTGCATGCTTCACTTTACAGCCAGTAGCAAAACATATGAACAGGTATTTATTGTCTGCTGCAGCATTTCCCTTATGACCCATTCCCTACACCTCCCTGTCCACTTCTCTGTGCAGGCAGCAGGAGGGCATCAACCAGCAGAGGGAGGACATAGAGCGGCAGAGGAAGCTGCTGGCCAAGAGGAAGCCTCCAAACCCGTCTGCATCGCCCTCCCTCTCAGTGGCCTCCACATCTGAACCCAAGCAGCGCAAAACTAAGGTGGTCAACGGCAACGACTCTGACCCCTTCCTCAAGCCCTCCCTGCCCCAACTGTGAGTACACTCAAATGTCCTCATACTGACTGTAGGTTAAACTGGAGGGTGCTGCACCACTAACAATGAGAGGGATGATCTCCTGTGTTTGTGTTGTTTTGACTGTAGAATGGTTGGTAGACCTACATCCTACTTAGAAAAGTCTACTTAGTTATACTTTCTAAAATGATTTTGTTCTGTTTTGAGGAATTTTACTTTTCTATATTTTGTCAGACTGACTCTCGCTGAGTACCATGAGCAGGAAGAGATATTCAAGCTTCGCCTGGGACATCTGAAGAAGGTCAGCAACACAATGAAATACCCAATTGTTAATAATACATTGCAACCACAAGGCGTTGTTATCATGTGGAATTACTAAAATGCACTTTGAAACACTGAAAATGTATAAATGCAATGCAGAGAAAGTCCTGCATTAATTTTCAAATGGCTGCTGGAGCCTTACATTGCTGGATAGAATATGGATATGCATAAACATGGGTTTAATTGCACAAATGTTCAAACAGGAGAAGAATCTGATATGGTGTGTTTATGCAGGAGGAAGCTGAGATCCAGGCGGAGCTGGAGCGGTTGGAGCGGGTGAGGAACCTCCATATCCGAGAGCTAAAGAGGATAAACAACGAGGACAGCTCAGCGTAAGTCTGTTCTACATACAGTACCATAACATGACAAACAGCAGAATGGCTAACACTGGGACTACAAATCTGGTTCTGGAATGTAACTCAGGGGTCCACTGTCAGTTTTAGCGCACTCTGTCAATGCAAACATTTAACACTCAGAACCCAGAGCTGCTTCAAAGCATTCTGTTTCTTGTTTTTAGTTTTTTTTATACGTTTTGCACCTCTATGGAAACAGCACAATGGTGCCTAGAAGTAGTGGTAACTGTTGTCTATGTAAAATAACCACAAAACATATATAAAACACAAGCAAGTAGAATTTATTTCATTTTACAGATCGTAAAAGTTCAGGTGATAATTTCTGTTTTTATAGTTTGTAGTTTTTAACCCACTGGTAGTGGGGCTCAAAGGTTTATGTAATGACAAATTTCTTTTGTAGTAAAATCATGTATTTATTGCCTTTCCTAGAATATGGAGCAGTAATAAAAAACTAGCCAGTGAGCCTAAAATCCTGTGCCTCCTCTCACAGGTTCAAAGACCATCCTACCCTGAATGAGAGGTACCTGCTGCTGCACTTGCTGGGGAGAGGTGGCTTCAGTGAAGTCTATAAGGTCTGTGTGGCTGGGCTGGGTTATGTTCTCTTGCCTCCCTCTGTAAAGTGTGTTTGGAGACTAATGTGTGTGTATGTGTTGTTTTTTTTGTCACACACAGGCTTTTGACCTGTTTGAGCAGCGCTACGCAGCTGTTAAAATCCACCAGCTCAACAAGAACTGGAGAGAGGAGAAAAAAGAGAACTACCACAAGTAGGTCTCATATACACACACAAATATACACAAAGACAGAATGTTTCTGCAGCGATGCCGCACTACTTTGACATTTATTTCCTTCCAGGCACGCATGCAGGGAGTACCGGATACACAAGCAGCTGGACCATCCCAGAATAGTCAAACTCTATGACTATTTTTCCCTGGATACTGACACGTGAGTCACCTCTGACCCTCTGCCAGCTGCAGCCCTGCTGGCTTGACATATCCCGAGGTTGTTTATCACCCAACACTGGCATTCTTACACTGGCTTTAAAACAACGAGGTGCACATCAGTAAGATTCAAACCTCCAGAAAGGACCAACCAAACATATGCAAATAATGTACGAGTAGTCTGTATCTAACCTCTACGTCAGTGGGCGCTACATGTAAGAGCAAACATTACAGGGGTGTTATCAGGTTGCGACAGAGTAAATAGTCAAAGCAGTTCACAGAAAAAATGCATGATTCACTACCGACATGTCCAGACAATGGAAGCTATTTTTGAAGGTTTAATTGTTAACTAAACGTGAACTTTAGTCACCCAAAAGAGCGTCACAGGAGCTGGTAGTCAGAGTCAAGATACTGTATATTTATCCTGATAAACACATGAAGGCATCTATGTGTTGAGTTTGAAGGTTGAGCGTAGACCTGGCCTATATTGTACAATGATAGCAAAGCCTCCTTTGAGCAGCTCACATTGAGCATTGGAAGCTTAAGCCAGGCTCATTCAGCAGCAGAAAGCCCTCACTGTGACCTCTGACCTGCATGTGGAGGAGGGGAAAGGCAGTTTCTCCTCTTGTCAGCCCTCTGAATAAACTGAGCTGAGCAGTTGATCTTTGTTGCTGTTTGTTGATCTTGTTGTGAACAAGTTTTTAAACACTGAGTTACTCACATCCGAAATGTTCTCCAAAATGTGTCCATGTCCTCCCTCTGCTCTCAAGGTTCTGCACAGTTCTGGAGTTCTGTGAAGGCAACGACCTAGACTTCTACCTGAAGCAGAACAAGCTGATGTCAGAAAAGGAGGCACGCTCCATTGTCATGCAGATTGTCAGCGCCCTGCGCTACCTCAACGAGATCAAACCCCCAATCATCCATTACGACCTCAAACCTGGTGGGTCACATGCTCTAAAAGCTTTTTGGACCAATCATATGTGGAATTGAATCACTGTTGTCAGTTAATAAAATTAATAATTTTCCTAATTCCAAAGGCTCTGAGAAATTACAAAAAGTCAAAGTATAAGATACATCAGATATGAGTAAAAAAACATTATTTTGTGAGGGTGGAAAATCTGCAACATAGTTACCAGTATTTATGACGCATGCATTAATACAAGCCCCCTTGTGCTGATAAAAAAATTCCACAATGATGCACAAGGGTTTAGTGGATAAGTGGAGTCCAGTCTGTCAGTCACTGCGGCTCACACTGTCCTTACTCTCACTGTTATGTGTGCTTCAGGTAACATCTTACTGGTTGACGGAACTGCGTGTGGAGAAATCAAAATCACAGATTTTGGCCTGTCTAAGATTATGGATGATGATAACTATGGTGTGGATGGGATGGACCTCACATCACAGGGAGCAGGCACCTACTGGTAAGACGCACCAACAGAGCCACACAGAGCAGAACCTCTGACTGACTGATCGCTCTATCTTTATTAGAGACTGAGGATTGAATGACCCGAAATTCCTACCACCTGTTTGGTGTGAACTAATCATTGGCATTTACAATCTATGTGATCCCTTCATTACAGTGTTTGTGTGTGTTTTAGGTATCTGCCTCCTGAGTGTTTTGTTGTGGGGAAGGAGCCACCTAAAATCTCCAACAAAGTGGACGTCTGGTCTGTGGGAGTGATCTTCTTCCAGTGCCTCTATGGACGCAAGGTACAAAACTAAACCACACTCTGCTGAACTCTTCAACATGGATTCAGTGACTGGATTTAGCCAGTCAGGCCAATTCTGGAGCCTCTGCACTGAAATGTGGAGGAAAACAGACTTTGTACCTCACAGTTTTCAGGTTTCTATCACAATATATGTATCCGATATAACGAACATGCAATTGATGGTGATTTTCTGTGTTCCCAGCCGTTTGGTCACAACCAGTCACAGCAAGATATCCTCCAGGAAAACACCATCCTCAAAGCCACAGAGGTCCAGTTCCCTGCTAAACCACAGGCCAGCACAGAGGCCAAGGTAACACACACTGACGTGTAAAATGTGTTCTACACATGTTTTTATACAAGCCAGAGTATGCCAGCGAAACTACAAAGAAATGTATTTATTGCAATAAATGCACACAGCCGGTATCAATCCAGTAAAGATGACCGTTTTAGGTTACAAATTATCAGACAAATAGCATTTTCTGCTAACACTAAACCAGATATTGTCCTAGAGAAGAAAACCTTGGGTTCAGGTAGTTAAAAACTAAATGTCAGTGGGGTTGTATGAGCTACTTATCTGTAGTATGGTGGTCAGAGTGCCAGTACTGCCTGCTTCCCCAAACTGCAGGTATGCTGACCGTCATCTACTGAGGGTTATTACCTCAGTCATTTCTTTCATGGGATGCTAGCCTCAGAATAAACAGTTGCACTATAATCATAATGGTGTCACAGTAAATATAATTTTGCTCAGTCGTTGTAGGTTAAAGCTGTACTGAGTTGTGACATCGTTGTGTTGCAGGCGTTTATCCGGCGCTGTCTGGCGTACCGCAAGGAGGACCGGTTCGATGTTCACCAACTGTGCTCGGACTCCTACCTCCTCCCTCACATGAGGCGTTCAAACTCCTCCGGCTCCCTGCAGCCCTCTGCCTCATCTCTCCCTTCCTACTGACTGGCTCTCTCACATGACTGATGGGACCCTCTGGCCAATCCTAGCGCAGAATTGTTGGAACCTGAGGAAAACAGTTGTGGATCTCTTTTTTTTTTCCCCCTACCTGAGCTGTTCCAAAATGGATGAATAAGCAAAGAGGAGAATTAAATGCAAAACATGAGATGGAAAAGAGTGAAGACTTTGTGTACAGAGTTATGCCCTTGAACTCAACTGTGTGAGACAGAGGGAGAGAACATAACTGGAAAATAGAAGGGAAAGAGAGGCTCAGGATTGTGTGGAGCCAGAAAAGAAAATGAATCGAGTGGATTTCTTTATGGACTTTATTAAATAACCCTGTAGGAGACATTTCAATAGCTATAGGAGCTCCTAGATGCCCTGTCCCAGCCCACCTCTTTTAGCTCTGCACAGTATTACACCTAAAAAGATGGCTTTCAACACAAAGCCGCTGTTGTAGATGTTCTCATGTTGCTAATCTGAGGGTGGGGTCAGAAGAGGGGGGTGAAGCAGAGAAGATAGGAGTGTCTGGCTGCTTAATTAAACTGCATTATTGTTATGAGGCACAAAATGATTTTGATGAATTCAGTCCTACTGCACATGACAGGGGTGCACTTAAAAGTAATGTAAGCTTGATGGGACTCGACTTAAAAAAAGAAGAAAAGGAAAAAGTTCCAGACTAAATTTCTGGGCTCAATTTGCACTTCCAGTCCAGATCTCGAAGATCTGGTCCGACGTATTAGGCATGAAGTAAAACAGCGTGGGCTTATCAGTAGCTGAGTCCTCAGTTCACTTTGTTGTTTTGTTGCAAAGCAATTCAGATCTACTGCTGAGTTTGACAGGAAGTGGATCTATGAATCTGTCTTAATCCATTTTTGTTCAGATGAGTCGAAATGTTTTACAGTAACATGTTGTCATCAACGCCCTCGTCAACCTGCCTGAAGAGGGCCAGGCTGACCTGAGGGACCGGATCAGCTGATACTGTACTGCAAAGACCCGCGACACAGAGTTCAGTGTACATTTCATGTGCAGGAGACATTACTCACGAGCTGAATCCATAATAATGAGGCTTCTCCTTGCTTCCCAGTGTCTCCCTTTGTTTCTTTGTGTTTCCCCGAAAAAGCTGTTCTCAGTTTGCTGCTATAAATGTTGCTTTTAGTTTGTAACGTGTGAATGGTTTTCGCCTCGCATATGTGCATACTTGAACTGTGTGAAGAGGGACACTCTCCAGAGCCTCTTTTCTCTCAAACGGACACCCGCTGTGCTGATCAGGAGGTGGCTGGCTGGCTGGCTGGGTGGGTGGGGAGGTGCGACATGTTTCTTATGCCACCAACATCAATGTCCACATTTTTTTGTTTACTTTCATGTACAAGTCCAACAGAGACATTATAATGGAGCGAAGTCCCAGTGTGCTGTGTAGTGAGGGAATGGTCACATGCCAGTAGAAGTGGGCTCGCTCCAGGTCGGCTGTGTTGCAGCATGATTTACTGCAGCTCCAAATCAAGTGGATATATCCAAATGTTGTCGTCCTGTAAATAAAACACTTACCTGTACGTGGTTGTGACATTAACCTGCTCAAAGTGAGATAAAACACAAGTGGGTGCTGCACTTTAAAAGTCTGAATAGATTTATTTATATGCAAGCTGAACATGAAGACCAAACAGAGTTGTAGTCTCAGTAACATGACAGGCAGATTAAAACTGCAGGAAGTACCTGCTCACAGCTCACTGCTCCTAAATGAAAGCAAGTAATGAAGTGCAACCAAACAGGTAAAGTCATGTCCACTCTGATACATTATCATTTAATCCACTTTGGTGCAGTAAGGCATTAAACAAAAGCTTCTCTCTTGTACTTGACAGAACAGTAGAAAATGGGTGCTAGCGCGTCATGATTAATGGCAGCGGTGTGCAGACAGATGTAAGTTCACACATCAGCGAGCTACGTGTCGGATCACATTAGCAGCGGGGGTGCAGCGCCGGGCCGTGTCATTCATATGCAATAAAGATTGCCTTACAAGTCTTCATTCCTGCAGTCTGACCCATATTTCCTGTGGAGGGTTATGCAACATAACTACAAGTGTTACATATAAGATGGAGAACAGGAAGCTGGTGATGTCAGCGTGTTAATCAACACTAATATTCATAGTTCTCCAGGCTCTGGCGTATATTCAGAGGTATTAATTTTAGCTAGAGATGAGTAACATTTCACTCTGAACTGTCATCAGAATTCATGATTAAATATTAACATTAAAATGGCTGTATACTGGCAATAATATGGTGATACTATACATATGATAAAGGCACATGTTTTAATGTACTGAGGTACTGTAGGTAACGTTACATTTTATGAATGTAATTCTGCGAAAATGTGTAGTATGAAAACTTTATACAGAAATATACTATTTTAGACTGCATAAAAAGGAGTAAAGGAGTGTGATCTGCATTTGCAGTTACTATGTTGAGACAGTATCTCAAAACAAATTTCAGTACATCAGTGTATCAATATATTATTGTACACCCTTATGTTGTTTAAAGTAGCTAATTATCTTGGATCCCTGGTTTACATTTCTGTGATTAATTATTCGGTAATAATATTTCTACGTCCTAGAACCAGCAGTGATTTAAACCAATATTTATTATTTACTTAGATTATTCTAATTGTTGGGAATATTTTTTGCATCAATATATTCACAAAATAGAAACATCTATAACCCCTTGATGCAATTTAGAAGTTTTCACAAGCCGAAACTTTGCATTTGAAACAGATTTTCTTTTTTACAATTAGTTACCTTTATGTTTTCAGTTTGGTTTGTCTGATTGTGGGCAGGATTATGGAAAACCTAGCGGCCTGATTTAACATGGTGGAAGCATGGAGCAAAGAAGAACCTGCAGCATTTTGAGCAGGTCGCAGTGGATTCAGGGCACTTTGTGCTGCATTCACTAGCTGTTCGTTTCATACCCATCATATTTCACTTTGCTTACCAGATTGGTTTCCTTTTATTTTTTTAGCAAATACTGGCAACAGCTTACATGGTAAAATAATCTGAGCAATATAATTTAAAAAAAAAGTAAGCGCCTCTGATTTAAGTGTTAAGGACATATTAGTTGAATCAGGTAGTTTTCTTTTGGCTTTCACGAGAAAAGCCTTAATGTCCTCCCACTTCCATCAAAGGTTTATTGTCTTGTTTTTTTCCTTCTTGATTTGACAATAAAAAGTGGGGGAAACCGTATAAAGACACACTGAGGCATCATGTAAAATTAATTTGGCTTTATTGCTTGCACTGTGCACAGTGTAGATGTTTCTCATAGTCGTTACAGTGACACCTTGTGGTTTTACTGCATCACTGCAACCGCCAACCAATTCTGCTTCAGCCATGTCAGGAGGACACTACTGTGTAACTTATACCTCTGCACCCATTCACCCCACCAACTGATCACCCAACAGCACATGCAC
>JAOWBC010000115.1:1192815-1206845 GCA_028566105.1 Hypoplectrus providencianus | reverse complement strand
GTCAGTGGACCAAGACACAGGCATGAGGAGGACAACGCCTTCCAGGCTGTGATGTCTCAGTGTTATTGTCCGTGTCAAGGTTACACACCAGAACTGTGCAGGTCAAAAATTATGATGCATGCAGTGTTGTCGTCTCATGAAGGTGAACATTACAGTATAGATGGATGGAGCATGGAGGGCTTCAGCTTTTATAAGAAGCACCCACAGCTTCATTGAAACTGTATACATTCTGAATGTAGAGCTGTTGCTACTTAAACAAATAAGCCAACTGTGTTTGTCTTCCCAAGGTCAATTGCTCTGTCATAATACATTTCACATCTCCATCCCCCCATCCTGTGACACCCACCCACACCTGGACACATACATATACGTCACTGGTGCTTTTCCTTCAGCTTTTTTAGGCTTCTTAAAGTGGATTGTGGCTGTCAGTATCACTCAGGGAAGCTTCATTAGTCGTCAGAGGGAGGCAAGGCTGTGACTCATGCTTGCGTGAAGAGACCAATGGGCAGCCGGAGCCTGAGATATAAATAACGAATACAAAAAAATATTCTTGAGGGAGAAAGGGTCACTTGCGCGCCGCTGGATGGGATTTTATTAGTGCGCTCTGTTGGTATTCCGCCATCACTGGACTGCTCCTTGTCGCGCCTTTGGCTGGCATTCCTAACTAGTTTGTGTGGACTCGACAACCTGTGAGCCGGTAAGATGCCTCCTCTTTTCATTTAAGACAGGCTTCATGTATTTGCGGAAGGACACAGGTGATTGTAACATCGGAGTTATTTTTGGTAAATAAAATATATAAGCGGAATTAAATGTATTCTTCTGCCGTGTCGTTAAAAAGAAATGAGTGACAGAAAGAATCCATTAGGTGTCCCGTGATGACATTGAGTGATGAGGGTACGAGATGCGCTTGTTTAAAGCGCAACTTAATTGAGATGTCGATTGCTCAGTCAACAGGGAAATGACGAGGGTTATTTATAGTTGCATTTTATCAATATTTGTTTTTTTTTTTAAATCTGCTGTTAATTTATCCGTCTTCAATCTATTCTTTCTTCCCCAAATATGTTGTCGTAACTATGGCAGTATGAATATCTATCTTTAATCTTGTTTTTATTCCTCAGAATATGCAGTGTATGATCACTCACATGCAGCTCATGGATTTTACCGTCTGGAGCTGCTCAGCCCAAGACTGGTGTCTAAGAAAAAATAGGATTTTGCTCCATCGAGCATTTAAGATGAAATGTATGCCTTGGCTTTAGTATTTAACATAAACCATTTATGTCACATAAATTAGCCACTGAAGTGTTTAATGGGAAGAAATATTGATAGATATGTCCAAAATGAATGGACCCACATTATGTTATCAGCAAGACTATTCATCCTGATGTGCGTATTGCTTGTGCGTCGTGCGCAATGCTCTCCAAATTACGCGGCATGGTTCGTTTCCTTCGGGAATAAATCGTTCCTGGCGACTCACAGTGGATTCTTTTCGGATCAAATCTGCCTATTAAATGGATTATACGAAAATTTGTTTCCAGGCTTGAATTTAAAAAGGCTAACAGTAGACCGTTTTGTTTGCAGTTGACTTATTTCCCAGCTGGAGATCAGATAACAGAGGAGTGATGGCCACGTCTGAACCGAGAGCCACCGGCGCGGACCAGGACCCCAACTCTGCCAATTTAAGACCTCCGTCTGCAAGTACGTCCACTTCCTGTTAATAACGCCGTGATCCGGTATCGATTCCCAGAGGGGCAAAGCCTCGTTAAGGCTGACGCCCAGACTGTGCTTACAGAAACAGCCCAGTGGGGCTGGAGGGACTCGGTGCCTTGCTCAAAGACACTTTTGTTGTGCGATCTATTGCCAACATGAAGGCTAGTCCCCCCCTCCTCACACAGACACACACACACACCTCTCCCTCCTCCTCTGCCTGATAAAAGCGAGTCTCGCCCGGGCCATTTGCTGTGTGGGCTCCGTCGTTAATCATTCCGGTTAAAAACAGAGCCATCACAGCTGCCTGTCGCTGTCTGGCGGATCAGCGGTGCGCGCCGGGCGCTGGACCTGGCGCAGAAATAATGTGCCATTAAAGCATTGCTATTTAGAATGATCCATGAGCTTTTGCTGAGAGCATTTTGGCATAAAAATGCATTTTCCGATATGAAATTGGATATTTCCCATATTTTTATTTCATGATCGTCCTTGTAGTCCAGGTTATAACCTCGCCTTTTTTATGTTCAACAAATTCGGGAAAACACAACAACACATTTTTATTTGTTTGTTTCATAAATAACCCTATGCAGTTTCCGGGATGTTTAAGGCCCTCTGGGCTGCTTATATTATTTGCTCTTGGAGAAATATTTTGTTCATTGTAAAAAGCGACTGGACCTATTTGGGTATACATTAACCTGGGGGTTAATTAATCATTTTAAGCCGTTGTCGCATGCAAAAAAAAAAAAAAAAAAATCGACTCCAGAATAGAGCACTTGAGCAGCCATCTGCAGTGCAATGCGGGGAAACCATTTCAGGTTTTCATTTTCGGCCAAATGTAAAAGGAAAATAAGGTGCAGTTATAGATAAATTGTTTTGTCTTTATGTAATAAAATGTTTTTGCATCTTTTGTTTTTTATTTTGGCCCCTTTGGGTGTTTACAAAAATCGCAGACTTATTTCCAGTGTGAATTTGTCTCGAGAAAAGCCCATTAAAAAGAAGATGTTTGTTTTTGTCTGACTTGCTCGTATACTGCTGCTGGATGTTGCCATTATCTCTCTTCCACGCTCCATCTCACGCCTGGCGGCTTGTATAGTGTATGTGTGCGCGCGCCCGCGTATCAGCCTGTGTGTATGCCTTGGCCTCAGCACCTCGAGCTGCTCCACTTTCTCTGCGAATGAAATTGCTTCAGTAAATTTAAATACTTGCTTTTGTTTTGAAAGTTTTCAATCAGGTGTATAGCTGTTCGCCGCCTCGCGCTCTTGCTTTTTTTCTTTTTATTCCCTTTGGCTTCCTGCTTCATGTCTGCTCACGCATGTCCACGCTCGGATTTGTGTCTTTGTGTGTGTGGGTGTGTGTATGCACGAGACGCACTGCACTATAAGTTTGTGCATCAACCCGGCGATAGACGTTCCGGCCACAGACATAACCAGCTCGCTCCAGTCACAGACTGTGTTTCACTCAATTAATTCCTGCCCTCCTCCGTGAGCTCATTTCACGGGCGTTAATTCCAGTCCGCCCCTTGGCTGGGTGTGTGAGCAGTGCGGGTCCTATTGATTGAACTTAAATCGGAAATGTTATAAGACTCATCCCCTTCTAATCAGTGCTGCTTATAAATAAAAAAAAAAAGATCGTGATGTATATGTTTTTGGCCAAACAATTGAGCCAAAAACTTTTATATTCATTATTATAAAAAAAAAAATACCCAAAACAGCCACACACCCGGCCAAGAGCCGTGCGCTTCACGCTTCCACTGTGCTCACTGTGCTCCACCAGCTTTATTTCCATCACCGCCCATCCAAGATGCCTCCGCGGCCTGCACACCTGAAAATCAAACGTTCATTCTGTTTTAGCTTACGAATATGCGTGGATGCACGGATGCACACGGAAGCTGGGGATGAAGATTTGTGGTAAGTTTGGCCTCACAAAACGCCCCATCCTTAAATACTAGTCACATCTTAGAAAAATGATATTTAGGGGGGGCACATTAATGTCTGATAATATGTTTTCCATACTAGAATATTCAATGCCATGTGATATACATTTTGCCCTCTACTGCACCATTAAAACCTACATTAGGTAATTATTATTAATATATAAACAACCCGGTTTTGAGGCCTGAAATAGGCCACGTTGAGCAGGGCCATTCAGACTGTCACAGTGTGTTTTCATCTTCTAAAGGTCAGTGGACATTAGCCTGTAGGTCTCATGATGAGAGACCCGGATCAGCCCGCCCGACCGCCCCTGAACCCCCCCATGTCTTTTCCATCTCACCGACGAGGAAAAAAAATCCTCCAGACAGGCCTTGAAATATATGTCATAAAGCCCATATCTTCCCGTAGAATAGAATGCAAATAAAGGGGTGTTTTCATTTCACATTTAAGTTTCTTTGCAACAAAGAAAATATTTTTTGTTTGTAAGTCTGCTGTGAATATCACTGATTTCCTATATAATATATTGTTGTGTTTAGGATAACATATGCAGTGAAGGAATATTTATTTCTCCATCATCTGAAGGAATGTGTCTCTTTCAGTGACTCAAAATTTTAAACGTTTGTACTTTAGAGGAATTAATGCTTTGTAAGTGGTCCATTCAAACAGGATATTATTACCCTGTTTGTTATGGCAGAAATCAATTAAGACAAAAAGATCGAATACATTTGAGAATTAATTTCTGAAAATGAGAAAACGACTAATAGATCTGATTGGTCCAAATGACATTTTAATGGTGTGGAAATTGAATAGTAATATTTCTATATGGAGCCTTTGGCAGTTGGATCATCTTAAATATTGATTTCAAATATGTCATATATGATTTAATGGGCAAGATTTGATGGAGTCTCCATTGAGAATTATGAAAGATGATTTTTATATGATTACAGATAAAGGTCTCTGACTTCCACGTGTTGTATGCACAATTAGGCCTAAACGTGACTGCATTATCCTGCAGACCAAAGGGCCTATATGCAGAGAAACGATCAGTCATAGAGCTCAAATATGCATTTCAGGGGCAGATTGCCTGAGGGCCCTGGGCATCCTCCATTAACCCCTCTTTATAGAGCGTGCGTTTATTGGCTGTATGGGTCATCACCCCGGGCTGTCCTGCCCTAAACCGATCCGCCTATGGACTGGGTGCTCCTCATATGGGTGCTCCCTCACAGGGGTGGGATTGTGATGTCACCGGGTGGGGCGGACACCCGCCCAAGCGCACACACGAGATGCTTTTCCTGTTTGTGTGTCCATAAATGGCCTAAACAGATTCCCTCCAATAGAAAAAATTTGTTTGCATGAAGGATAACACGGATATTTTTATTTATTATTTTTTTTTTTTTTTTTACAAAAAATGTCTGAATAAGTACGCTACATATTTATAGAAACCGTAGAATATTTGGACACTCATAATCCGTCTTTGTTGTATTTATTATTATTTTTTGTTTTATCAGTTCTGTTCCGTAAGTTCGTCTTTTTCCCTGTGTATGGGATGGAGGTGTTTGGCGATAACTCTTGCCCTCCGCCGTGTAACACCCTAGGGTTCCTGCAGAAGAACAACAGCCTGGAAGAGAAGGGGAGGCTCGCGGGACAGAAGAACTTGCTCTCGTGCGACAACAGTGACAGGGACGCGCGCTTCCGCCTCACCGAGACCGACTTCTCCAACCTGTTCGCCAGAGGTGAGAGCCAGCCACACCTATACATAAATAAATAATAATAATAATAAGCTAATACTAAATTCTCCAACAGTTTTCATATCTTTTCTGTGGTGTAGGCGCGTGACTTACATGTAGCTAGTAACTTTGCCGAGATATAGTTGTTAGATACAGAGGAGGAGAACACATCAGATTTTTCAGGTTGTTGTAATAGTAAAAATCACTTTCCGTATTGGATTTCCTTTTTTCTTTTTTTTTCTTTTTTTTGCACAATAGTTAAAACAAAGTTACATTTTGTACTCTAAAGTAGCACGCGAAGCGTAGAGCTAGTTAGCCAAACATTTATGAGCAAATATTGAGTAGTTACTGACAATAGACTAAGATTGACGACTGCTAGCCCTTAGTCTAAATATTACGTTATTTTACCACAGAACATTATTAGCTAACAGAGGTCACCAACAGAAAAAAAAATCTAATTCAAAAATCAAATTTAGACATAAAAGAACTACTGTTTGTCCTTAAGCAATCTGGCTACTAAATTAGTCTGAATGGTGGTGATTAACATAGTGAAAGGCTTAACAAAGGAATTTATTAGATTATCAGCCCAGTATTTAGCGACAATAATCACCAAGGTTAAATTTCCACCACCCTTCTCCATCTTGCCTCTTAGACTTGCTGCCAGCCAAAAATGGAGAGGAGCCCACCATACAGTTTTTGTTGGAGATTGTGGACATCCTCACCAACTATGTCAAGAAGACTTTTGACCGCTCCACCAAGGTACTGGACTTCCACCACCCTCATCAGCTCCTGGAGGGCATGGAGGGCTTCAACCTGGAGCTGTCCGACCAGCCCGAATCCCTAGAGCAGATCCTGGTGGACTGCAGGGACACGCTTAAATATGGAGTTCGCACAGGTAGGCCTAGGACATATTCAGGGTTTAGCTGTACTAAAGATCTTTATCATTCACTATTATTCATATGGTGGTGAATGTTGTTATAAAAAGCAAAAGGACACATGTGATGAGATATAAAGCAGATAACCTTCTACTCTGTCATTTCCAAAATAATCTTGTGTGCAGGCCAGATATAGTCATAGAGGTCATTATACAAAGCATAATATAACATTAACATTTTAGAATATTTACCTCTCCAATTGCGACAATAATATTCTGATAATAACATTATATATATATATATATATATCCTATTTTAGGAAAATACATGTCTGCTTTTATCACTTAATTTTACTATACAGAGGTAAATTCAACACAAGCTATTATAGAAGAAGCTGTTTGCCAAATAGTGTACAAGCCATTAAGATGACTGCCTTATTTATTGTCCCCCTGGTAATTCAGTTGACATCCTCCTTTTCTTTCTCCTCGACTTATTAAAACAAGCGTCGCCTGAGGGGATCCTAACACAGGCTGTTTCAAGCTGTTAAAAACGACAACGCTCAAACTGTCCCTTGGGTTTTATATATCACGCAAGGTCTACTGTGTCTACAACTCAACACCACTTTTCATTCTCAGACATGGTGACAAGTCTGGCTGGAGGAGCTGTCCCTGGTGCTGAAATATAAAGTGAAGCTTTCTTTGCTCACACTGTGAAGCAGCACTGCACTGTTATTGTTATTAGATTTATATTTCAGATTTTATATTTTGAGTCAGTAGTAACAAACTGTAACTCACATATTTATGATAAGAGCCATACAGTGCCACCTCCACAAGGCGCTTACATCCATGACTGCATTTAGGCTCCGGGCCTATTGACGGGGACTGTGTGTGCAAGCACCTTAGAGTCTAAATGGCTGTCATATAGCCTTGTTACCAATGTAATTATGTACACTGAAAAGTGCTAAGTCAGATCCCTTAGGTTTCATGGCTGACCAGGGAAATGCAAAGTAAAATCTATGGAATTTATTTTCCACAATCACATGCGGGCAGACAGCTCTAGCTGCAGGACGCTGTGCTCATTATATGTCTTCCTGAAATTACAGTGAAGATATATCAGTGGATGTCTTTCTTATTGCTTTCTATAGCCTCTCACAGAGGCAGTGAAGCCCTGTTAATAGGAAAGCCATTAAGAGAGTTATATTTTTTCTGTCTAGGTCACCCACGATTTTTCAACCAGCTGTCTTCTGGTCTGGACATAATCGGCCTGGCTGGAGAGTGGCTCACCTCCACTGCTAACACCAACATGTAAGTCACACAGTTCACTGCTCTTTGCTTGCATGCATGTACATGACACAGTTATTATATATACAAGGGAACACCTCTATATGCCATGACAGGAAAACAGAGATTTCCACTTGTAGGCCACTGGAAATAGCCCCTAGTCATTATCATACCACGTCATGGTGGAAGTGCTTCTTTTGTTCCCCTCAGCTCGCAACACAATTGGTCCCATCAGCCTCTGAGGGCAGTTATATAAAGTGTTTGGTTTGTCCTGTTGAGACTGCATATTGACAGACGGAAGGCTGCCACCGTGCTGTACTGTATATCGGAGGCAGCTTCTGCAGCCCCAGGGGTGGTTAAATTGCATATTGATCTCAGGTCACAGCTACATGGTGGTCCAGTCTGATAGAGGGCACGAACCACATCAACATAACACAGACACACACATACACACAAACTCTTACACACACATGCTATAAATAAGCTATAACTCCATGTTACGATCACTGGGATAGAACAAAGAACACATTATTACTCCTGTTATATATAAAAGTATTGAACATAGACACATGCAAAAACAAACTCCCAGGAGAGGGATGAAATCGGTTTGAGCTGATTTCCTCATTGGATTACAGGGATAGGAATTCTTAAGATTTTTATTGATACCAGTGCCATTATCAGTTTAGCTTTTGAATTAATTCTTTATCGGCTTCCTTATTTATTCAGCACTTGTGATAATTTAGTTTTTTTAGTCAAAGAAAAACCGACTCTGCCTGATGCACAAAGCTAATCATATTATACCATTAGACATTCACCCTCTGTAACAGATGTGGTGCTTGCTTTGGGAGCGGCAGCACTTGCGCATAAAGCTTCGAGCAGCATAGACACACATGTATTACATCATTGTTTTGCAGTAAACCTGACAGAAAAAAATGCAAGCACTGCTGAAAGCAATTGATGAGCTCAGAGACGTGTGATTCTGATGGATCGAAAAACTTGGAAATCATTCTCATTAGCCTTCTCTATTGGAGTAGTAGTAAGTAGTAGTAAAATAAGAATAGCCCAATGTACAGTCGAAATCTACAAAATATATCTTGTTGCCTTCTTCACAGCCATATTACATTTCACTGGTATCGTATGATTATATGTGACAACGTAATATATGATAGATTTATTGGATTTATATTATATTAAGACCAAGTGTAAGGGCTAAGCAGAGAGGGGAATGTAGAGCAGTCTTTGTATAGGGCTGCTCATAACAAGTATTTCAATTTAAGAAGATAATGAAAATAAGAAAATCCAGAGAGTTTAGAAGCTGAAATGAGGGAATGTTAAAAAAAAAAATTCAGAATATGAATGAGAGAACAAACTAACAACAGGGTTAGGGTTAGCAACAGCAACAGCAACAACAACATATCCTTCAGAGTTTGGTGACATGATGTAGAAAGAGAATTTCATGGTACACTACAAAGTGACATATTAACGCTGAGACAGCTGCACCTCCACATTGCAAAACAACTATGCAGATAACTGATGGGGAGCCGACAATATACACCACTCATATCCACAAATTGAGCATTCAGTATGCTCTCACCATTGTGGCTGTTATCGTTCCTCCTTGACTGGCTGCTGAATAAAAGATCAGAGTAAGGATAATAAACCAAATGCTGAAGGAAAATTGAGACACTTAATTTATCCCATTTCTCAAAACATTAGCTTAGGACACCACCCCCCTCTTTCTCAAAAAAACTTTCTCATCTCCTGGTTGGAAGAATGCCACAAGAGACAGGGCCATTGAATTCACACACTGTCGCACACTTTTATAATGACACACACACACACACATACACACACACACACACCAGCTCTGGCTGTCCCAGATTCAGCAGCTAAGGTTTCCAGTCCATTGACTGCAGGCTCATTGTGAGCTGGTCTTAGCAGATAGGCCAGCTGGGCCCCACACTGACACACAATGTCCTCGGGCTTCACAGAAAACCCTGTCACACTGTGGAAACTGGCTGCCGCAGCTCCCTGCAGAGTGCTCATTCCGGCTCTATTGTCCCTGTGGATACAGACTGACTCAGTGCTCCTTTGAGGGCTGAGAGGGGAGTGTGTTTGGGGGTCAGAGGGTTAGTCATATAGAGACACACATACACACATTGAAGCAGGCTCACACACATTGAGTGCCCTTGATGACGATAATAAGGGCATTTAGGGGCTGTCCCTGGAGACGGGCAGGTGACTGAGGGGTAATTTTCACCCTGAAAAGACCAATGATTGGCTCTGATTGTGATAATGATCACCATTATTGTCATTACAGCGTGAAATGACTCACAGAGAGGAGAATTTTAAAAAGGTGCTTTGCTTTTGTCCTTTTTCTGCTGTGATGAAGATGCATTTTAAGAAGACATGAAAGTGATACATCCAGTATATTTTTTGTGTTTCTTATGAACATAATTTTAATATATCAAAGAATCAGGCTAGTGAGAGGCTGCAAAATGTCTTTTTTTTGTGATTTTCTCCTTCATTTCCCCTTTTCATAAACAAAGACCAACAGTCACAATCTGATCTGGAGTATAGACTAGAAGCTAATGTTCCAATTGAGTCCATCCCGTGGGTGAGCCCTCACCAGTAATTATTACACAATATTTTTTTTTTCTCTACTTCATCCTTGTGTTTTTAATTCCACCCCAGGCTTTCACTCTCTTTTCTCTGCTATTCTCTGCCACTTCATTTTGCCATTTTTCTTTTCTCTACGCTTAGCTTGCTCTGCTTCCATATCATCCCCTCCTCTTCCTTTGTTGTCCTCTGTCACAGTTCCCTTCAGTGCATTGTTTCCCCACAGCTCCCTTTATCTGTCCTCCTCTCTAACCAAGCTGCAAACTGCTACAGTCCTCGTTTAGACACTTGCAAACAAAACAGAGAGGAGTCGGAGAAGAAGAGAGGAGATATTATTGTTGTTTTAGATGCTGGTGGCAGTGGTGGTGGCTGATGGGGGTGGAGGAGTGTTGTGTAATTGGCCTCATTAAAAACAGGGTAAACAGGATCAGTCCTGAGGGTGTGTGGGAGGCAATACGATGGCCTTTCACTTAGCAAAGAATAAAAAAGCTCAGGTTGCACTGTAAGAGTTGATTTACTGTGTCACTTTTAAGCTACTTTAGCTTATCTCGGAGTGATGCTCTGTTGTTGGAGCTGCGAGTCATTTTATCTTTTGTTTGAAACAGATCTGGCATTTTCCTAAAAGCTGTCTTCTGTCTTTCACCTCTAACAATTGTTCTGGTGTTGTGAATATTATTTTGGGTCTTGAAATCCCTTATTTTTCTTTTCTTTCTGTTAATAAAAGAATAAAATTAGTTATAATAGTGTCTTTCTCAAATTCTGGATTTTGGGGTCAACAGAGGCTGTTATCTCTTTAAAACACTCTCTCCGTCGGCCTTTCTTTCATTCACGTCCTCTCAGCCATCAAATCAGCCCCATTCAGAGTCGCTGCTGAGATTGGCAGGATTGACAGATAGCCATCAGAGCTTTGTTGGCTTTAATTAAACCACTGAGTGATTTTAGAAAGCCTTTGAATATGAATGTTTTCTGCCCGACTCCTATCAGACACTTTTTAATTAGCCCAGTCAGCACAAGCTCTGGTTTGCGCTCTGTGGATGGAATTAAAGCACGGCTAATGAAAAACCAATGAGTGTGGGTGTGTGTGTTTAGGCTTTCTTATCTGAAAGTGTATGTGCATAAGAATTTATTCTTCTTGCTCGCTAAGCAGCTGTTAACGCCTCAACTGTTACAGTATATTGAATGATGTGCTATATTCATACATTCTGTGATATGACTGACAGGTTCACCTACGAGATCGCTCCAGTGTTTGTGTTGATGGAGCAGCTGACTCTGAAGAAAATGAGGGAGATGATTGGTTGGCCTAATGGAGAGGGAGATGGACTCTTTTCACCAGGTGTGCCTGTTATGAATAATACATTTAATTTGAATGTGTGTGTGTTATTCTGTGTTGAGTGGTGTGTGTCTGTGTGTCTGTGTGTGTGTGTGTGTGCGTGTGTGCAAATGCTGCTGTCCAAGGTGCCAATGTGTCTGTCTCTCATCCACAGGGGGCGCCATCTCCAACATGTACAGCGTGATGATTGCACGTTACAAGTATTTCCCAGAGGTCAAGACCAAGGGCATGTCTGCTGCTCCTCGCCTTGTGCTCTTCACATCTGAACATGTATGTGATGCACACATGCACACAGACACACACACACACACACACACACACACACACACACACACACAGGGACACACAGACAGACAGACGCACACACACACACACACACACACACACACACACACACACACACACACACACACACACACACACACACACACACACTCCATTTTGAATATTCTAATAAAGCAAGCGCTATGCTTCATTGACTGTAGATTGAGGCCATAGAGGAAGTCTGGTAATAATCAGTCAGTCTATTTTCATCAAGCTAATGGCTGGTTTCATGCATTCTGTTTGATTTTATCACATCTACTTTTGTCTATAAGGAATTGCACAGCTGACAACATGACAGAAAGCAAGCCAAAGCTCAAGTAGCAATTAGCTCACAAAATCTCCACTTTATTATTCCACACTATTATTTCAATGGCAGATGAATGATATACTTAATGTTTCTCACTACAGAGCCACTACTCAATAAAAAAGGCTGGAGCTGCTCTGGGTTTTGGCACTGAGAATGTGATCCTGCTGAGCACAGATGAGAGGTGAGGAATTCATCTTGAAAATGTAGAGCCACAATTAAGACTAGGAAAGCACAACATACATAAATAATATATACATATAATTATATATTATCCATTATATAAAATCATAATTGAATAACAGCCGAAAGATAGAGATGATAAAACAAAACAAAAACAGAGTAAAAGAACAAATGCTGCATGCAGACTGAAGAGACCAACATGATGTTTTCAGTCTGGATATTTTTCAATTTTCAGTGGAAGACAACATGAATGCAACAACAAATCTTAAAACTCATTGAATAAAGATGTATTGAATGAAGCAGCAGCAGCCAGCACATTTCAGTTGTTAGTCAGTTTGATTGATATATAATATGAATATATAATAATAAAAAAAAAAGAATATTCAATCATCCATGATCCAAATCATTTGCTATCTGATCAGTATTTGCAATAATATTGGCTGAAAAAAATCTATATTGATCCTTAATAATACAACAAAGCTGTAAAATATTTGATGATGAAATGATGCTGGATGCTCTTTCAGGGGGAGAGTCATTCCTGCAGACCTGGAGGCCAAGATCATTGATGCTAAACAGAAGGTCAGTGTCAATGTTGCTTTTTCTTTCTTTTAGTTTGTTAACGTCCCTATTTTTCTCTCTCTTTACAGAGCACTTCCCCCTCTAATTGTCATGAGTCTGTTTTCTGCAGGGTTACGTGCCGTTGTTTGTGAATGCCACAGGTGGTTCAACAGTGTACGGTGCATTTGACCCTATCAATGAAATTGCCGACATCTGTGAGAAGTACAACTTGTGGCTTCATGTTGATGTGAGTAGTTGACACTGCATTACAGTATCAATAATTTATGTCTTCGCTTGCATGCCATTCTATAAAGGTCTTGTCTCCTCAGGGGGCTTGGGGTGGTGGACTGTTGATGTCCAGGAAGCATCGCCATAAGCTGAATGGAATTGAGAGGTAAGTAAGCCGCCCTGTACTGGTAATTAACAAGCATTTTCAGTAAAACTACCTCAGTACATAAGGACATGTATTCAACTTTGCAGGGCCAACTCTGTCACGTGGAACCCTCACAAGATGATGGGTGTGCCTCTACAGTGCTCTGCAATCCTGGTCAGAGAGAAGGTACAGCAAGCACACACACACAAAAACAACAAGATTTTTTTCTATTATTGAAAATTTCCACTATTAATACATACATACATTACATGTTCTTATTATGGAGAACTGTCAGAACCATCTTTTTTCATGCACTGATCAATTTGCTTCCATAACATGTCTTTTTTCGGACAAGTGTAAAGAAAACACCCAAAATACACATTTAGGGTTTTTTTTTATTTTTATTTTTTTATACTTTTTATGTGTATTTTACTACATACTATCTCTTTATGTTTATAGTTTTATTGTAAATTCATCAGACGTAGCCATTAAAGAGTGCTTCTTCTTCATGTTTCAGCATACATGACCTGTAGAGTATGTTGAAATTTTACCTTTAAAGAGATGTTATCTAAGATAAGAATTTCTCATTCTCTGAGCCTGGAATCTCTTCCAACATGGGATGGGGTCAAGAGCAATGGAAAAACAGTGTTTGTACTTTGTGTGTCTGCAGGGCATCATGGCAGGCTGTAACTCCATGTGTGCTGGCTACCTGTTCCAACCAGACAAACAGTACGATGTCACCTATGACACTGGGGACAAAGCGATCCAGTGTGGCCGACATGTCGACATCTTTAAATTCTGGCTAATGTGGAAGGCCAAGGT
>JAOWBC010000115.1:1112048-1130579 GCA_028566105.1 Hypoplectrus providencianus | reverse complement strand
AACCTGCAAACTCCATACAGAAGTGCCCGGCCCTGGATTTGAACTCGCAACCCTCGGCACCAAGCACTCTTGCTGTAAGGCATGAGCGCTAACCACTGCACCACTGTGGGGCCCTGGAAATAAGCTTATCAACACTAAGTATTATTTATATTAACTACTACTACTTCTGGCTGCAGCTCCATGTTTAACTAACATGTACGATGTAAATCTGAGAGTGGTGTAAATTATTTTCAGTGTCCAAGTATTACTTTAAATGAATCATTTAACATGTTTAAATCCATTCCTACCATACTAACTGCTTCTGTATATAGATAATATTAAATTATATTAACACAATCCTCCTTTTCTGTCTCCCAGCTGCATCTTTCCATCTAGATATCAGCAGTTAATGGAGAAAATTCTCAATAGTTAACAAACATAATGCTACAGCAGTCTATTTTAGAGTTAATTTCACTTTATTGTTAGACGAAGCCAAACAGCAGGGATGGAACCAGACAGGAGATTGATGCCAAAAGGTTAGTGAGAGAACGCACCTCATTAAAGCAATAAAAATACCGTAAAGTTTTTATAGACTCATCATGTTAGCTTGGCTGAGAGTTTCTCTGCACTCAAAAACATTGAAGCCTTAACTTCACTAATAAACAGCAAGTGTATCTCTTAAAAACACTGTCTCTGCAGACACACACGAGCAGTGCATTTGGACAGTAAATATGTACAAACAGACCACATACCAGTACACACAGTGTTTTTTTTCTCCTTCCCACAGTTGCAGAAGCCAACATAAATAGCTGAAAAATGGCAGGATTGGAGGGTTGATTTCTGGTAGTGGGTCTCATGGGCTGGGGTGTGAAAAGGCCTGGTGTGGCCTTTCTCTGCTCTTGCGTTCTCCAAACATTCTTTCATGTTTTCTACTCCAACAATCCACCATTTTGCAGATTTACACAGCATGTTCAGCGGACTGGTGCCAGTTTACCGTATTCAGAAACAATTATGAGCAGTTGTCTGAACATACTGCTTGACTTAACTTTCAAATATTTGCCAGGGAGCACTTGCCTCTTTCCTTAACCTTTTGGTGACACACACACAAAAAAAAGACCTGGGTATGCAAACATAAACCTGCGATACACATAGGTTTATCTGTTACAAGCTAAAGATAAAGCTCTTATCCTTATTCCCTCTCATTTGAATGCAGTGCATCTGATAAATATGGAATAATTTAAAAGCAAACACAGTCCTTGATGTGGAAGACTTGCTGGCTTTCTCCTTAGTTTCAGAATACTTATTGCAGATTGATGGCACAAGGAAGACAGCTTTCAGTCGGGCATAGCCTCCACCAACATTTGGGAATAGTTGAGCCATGGAAATACTTCAAGGGAAAAATGTTGAACCAGACTCAATTCTGAAACCCACATGCTGCCTATGAGAGCACAAAACAAAGGTATGTGAGTCTTTGTATCAGTGCATGAGCGAGACAGTTTTGACACCAAGGTCCATATGCATGCGAGCGTGCACGTGTGTAAAAATGCTTTCTGCACATTTTTCTATTTCAATGTGCTGTTTTTGGTCTCGCACCATTGATTTTACACTTCAAGGAAGAAATAATAAATGACACAAAAAATACACGTCATCACTCACTTTCACAGATGTATAAATGTCACGAGCACTGGATAACACCACACACACACACACACACACACACACACACACACACACACACACAGACATATGATGCAGCAGAAGGTAAAGAGACGTGGTCAGCAGAAGGAATTTATCAGACACACCATGTAGCCTTGAGCATTTCTTTCATTTATTTCCTGTTCAGGTGAAATTAGCATACTGTTAGGTCTGCAACTAATGGTTTTTGTCAGTGTCAATAAGTCTGCAGTTAGTATAGTGTTTCAAAGTTGACTCAAACAAAGAAAAAATGCTCGTCATAGCTTTCCAAACCCAGTGTGACATTATCATATTGCTTGTTTTTATTGAACTAAAACCCAAAGATATTCTGTTTTCCATCACTAAAGACAAATAAAAAAAAAAAACAGCAAAATTTGAGAAGCTTGAACCAGATAAAAATATTGTGTTAAAATGTTAAAATAATATTCCAGTATTGAATTAGTGTAAATTCTTTATTTGTGTTGCCTCAGTATAAACTTTGAAGGTAATCTATGCAAGATTTTCCTAAAAAACAAAAAAACAAAACTGGGTTTTCAAACAGTAAGCAACAATTGCTGCATTTTGTGCCTTCAATATCTTAAATAATACAATGTATATCTTACATTATAAAATAATGGCTTTAATAAAATAAGTGGGACCAGGAACATTAAGGAAACCCAAAAACAGATAGAACTGTTGTCCTCTGCAGCTCTGCGCAAATTTATGAACCTTGTGGCAAATAATTTGGTGGTTTTCCAACCTACCCAGCAAAAACTGTGCTGATATATAAGCACATAATTCCTGTTTATGTTATATATATCAGTCATAAAAGGAAAAAATGAACATGGCCATAGCCCCATAACCAGACCCTATGCATGCCCCTGACACGCCCCCTTTTTCTGACCCCTCCCCTCTATAATAATTAGCATACAGTCCCTCATGCTTCAACTTAAGAATCATAACTTTGTGACTTTGTACTTTCATTTGGGGTCCATTGCATGACTTGCAGGTAATCAATCATTCCTTGCTAACAGTACCACCCACCATTCCTTTCACACTCACACATATTGTAATAATAAAACAAAAGAGTCTGCTTTTTAATAAAAACATTATGGGAGTAAACCTTTTTTTGTTTTTTTTGCCAAACCAGCATTCCTTAAGCTGCCTGCTATTGCAGAAGTGTGGAAAAAGATGCAGAAAAATGTCAGAAAGAAATGAAGGAATGCTTGATTTATTCAGTCCATCTCCACCCACGGATATATGTGGATCGGATTAAAGGAAATGCTGTTTTGTGCACCTTTTTGATAGATGCAGATGTGAGAACGATCAAAACCAAATTTTGTAATAAAGAAGTGACTATTCACATTATTATTATTATTACATTTAATCAGTGTAGACTAGGGCTGTCTGAAGGGCAGGAGCACATTAAGGACAGCTGCTGAATAAAACAGGGCTCCAGTGCACATGATCATTTGTACCATGTACAGCTGCATCATATTTTCTCAATGTTAAAATGCACTTTTAAGAACACTTCATCATGTTTTCTCCATATAAGAACAAATGGAACTTTATTGTGTTTTCTACAGTTAGGAATACCTTAGATTAAACATTATCATATTTTAAGGGCATGTAAGGAGGCACTTTACCAAGTTTTCTGCAATTGTGGCCACTTTGGCTTAGAGGTGTTTTTGACAAATTTTAAGAGCATTTGTTAAGGGTAATTTATCATGTTTTCTCCATTTCAGGGCACTTAAAATGGCACTGTATCATGTTTGCCCATTTGAGGGCACATTACGGGGCACTTTATTATGTTTTTTTTTTTAATATCTAAGGGCATCTAACAGTGCACTTTATTGTGATTCCTCCATTTAAGGGCACCTTAAAGGGCACTAAATCATGTTTTCTTTTTTTAATTAAGGGGGCCTTGGAGGGTACTCTATCTTCTTTTCTCTATATAAGGGCATCTTAGAGGACACTTTATCATGTTTTCTCCCATTTAAGGGCATCTTGAACAGCACTTTATCATGTTGTGTCCTCTTTGTGAACATGTGATGGTGTTACACAGCAAACTAGTTTCTCTTATATGAAGTTCACAGACAGGCTAGTTATACAACTGCTGCAGCAGTGACAGCACACAGAGACAGCAGGGCTGGCTGCAGAGGACCTCTGGAGACAGCTGATGATTTCCAAGAACCAGTGGTGGCAGTGATCAAATAGCCTGTACCAGACCCCTGAGCCTCACTGAGCCAACCTCTGGGGTTGGTGTTCATATGGGGTTTTTCCATCTTTAGATTATTACAAGAAAAGACATAGAAAGGAGAGAAAATGAAAAGGATGCACTCAGTTGTTATTAAGGGTGTTGATGCCGTGTTTTGCCACTAGGGAGCATCAGGCACTGGAAAAAGACAGATGTCCTCTTTTACTTTATGTATCTAACATCCTGCGTGTGTCTGTCTGCAAGCTTTTTCCTCAACATATATTTTATCTTCATTTTTTACATACATTCCCCAAATATGTTGACATATGTTTACACCAAAAACCACACCAGAATACATCTCACTCCCTTTTTGTTGAGTTGAAGCTGACCTACTGAGTTAATATTATATGTGGTGAGGTCATCACACACATACACAGCCCTCATATAAACCACTGGGCTGTTTGCAGATCTGCCGCTTGTCTCTGTGCTGCTTTACATTGCAAATACACCCGTGTTTACATTTGCTCCACACTGACAATAGTCACTACGGGTTACCTTGACTCACAACACAGGTAACCAATCAGATCTCACAGGGGGGGCAGTTCTCTGGAAAGTCAAAAGGGAAGCAATAACTGGCAAGGAGTGAAGGGAAGAAGGGAGAAAATCAACACAATTTACACCGATCTAAAGCCTGTGCGGCACTTTCCCTGGTGGCTGAGAGTTCATAAGAGGAAACTGATCCGAGGTCTGTAAGCAGATGAAGTTTCTGTGTTGGCCAAAAGGGATGAGAACAATTTCCGTTCCTCTTCTGGGTCCTCCAGGCAGCTGCTGCTCTGTCACATACAGACACAGGCTATAAACACAAGGTAAGCACACTGCTTCTTTGCCATATAACAGGCCCACTACAATGTATAGTAACAAATACAGCGTTTAAAAAGAAGTGTTGAGGGCTCTTCGGAGGACTGTATGTTGCATGACATGTGCTGAAGGGAAAGTGAAAGTATTTTTTAGGGAGTGTGTGCGAGTTTCTGAGGTTGTCAGTTGGACAAAGATTAAACATCCTGTCAGAAATGTTTGGCAAAAAATAGTTCAGTTGATTTACAGCTAAAACCAGGAGAACATATGCACACCAGGAAAGCTGTAAAAACAGAGGTGTGTTTTGTGACCACCTCCACCATTCCCAATCTCCTCCTCCACACACACACACACACACACCATATTTTACACTGTGTTCATTTAACAAGGCCCGGTTACCGCAAGCAACAAGAGGGCTTATCAGCTGCTCCCTCACTTGCTATACTGTTATCAGCCTGGCCTAGTTCACACACACATACACACTCTCTGCCCCTTCCTGTCAAACACAGCCGCACTCTTTCTATCGCTCTCTCACACACACACACACACACATACGCAAACTGGGGAATGAATGTTATGGGGGCTTATCGGTGTCCTTAGGGGCCTGGCAACCACTTCACAGGCTCAGATCCCAGTGCCGAGGCCACAGAGACAAACCTATGTGACCAGAGTGCTGATGAACAAAAGGCTCAGTGCTGTTAGTGGCTCCTCGATAGAAGCAGCAGGCTGCAGGGCATGCTAACAATGAACGTATATACACAGGCACAATGGCAGGCACAAGTGGTTGCCACTCAAAGCAAGAAAAATAGCACCGAACAAAAAAATACACAGCATTCGGTGTTTTCTGCTACGTTTATTGATTCTAAAAAGAAAAGCATGGCAGCCTGCCATTCATCCAGAGCCTGATTTTCAGGTTAGGAAGCAGAGAGTAGCTGTTAGTTAATCATTTTCAACCTGTAGTGCAACTTAAAGAGACAGTAAGAATAAGCAAATGAAAAAATCAGTTTGTGTTGGTTCATTTAAAAACATCTGTGATTTGGACCTAATAGATTTAATTATATAGCTACGAGAGAGAGAGTTCAAGGCCGATTACTATTTCTTTGAGCTCCAGATGATCTTCAAAACCCTGAAAATATTCAAATTACTAACACAGACGACAAAGAAAACCAGCAAATATTTTCATTGAAAGGCACACATAGGCATCCATAGTCTGTGTATTACCTATAGCTGATAGTTTTTGAAAAGGTCCCAGTACGGAGATAAGCAATGTACTGCTGTGGAGGGGCACAGCAGCATAAAACATATTTTAGAAAATTATATTTAAAGTATTTTTACCATTTTTCCTGCACAGTCTCTGTTCAGAAGGATTAAGATATATCTATATTCTCTTCAAAGCCACCATTGACAAAATGTATACATTTACATAGCAGATCATGGTTGTTTCTGGTCCACTGTTGCTCAGTCAGTTTGTTTTTTTTATGTTCCTGTGTGACACTGGTGTCATAAAGGGTTGGTTCAGTTCAACTAAGTCATATAATAACAAAACCAAAGTAACTGGTCAAGGCAGCTGTAGACAAGCAACTCCCTGTCCTGTGAGATAAAATTACAGTTTACAATTACAGTAAACTACACTCACAGAGCTGTCTGGCAGCAAAGTCAAAAGTTATATTCTAAACAGCGGCTACATCTAGACTGAAATTGATCTTTTTACGTGGGCCTTTTTTTAAGGTAGCTACAATACATTTTACTGCTGTTCACATTGTTTGCATAGTAAATTGCTTAGCTTCTGCCTCCATATTCCTGCTTGCTTCTCCAAATTCGGGGCCTACCAACCATCGAGAGTAAATGATACACTGATTAGAAATGTGTTGTTAAAAAAACACCCTGAAGTACCCCAACTGCTATTGGAAATATCTTTATATTTCTTTCAAAAATATGATTTAAACAATAAAAACAATACAAAAACTGTGGCAGCTGCTGTTAACCTCTCAGTATATGAGCATTCATCCGATTAAGCTTTGCATACTGTGCACAGAAGACTTTTTTTAAGGTTTGCTTCTCTTCACTAACTTCAAAACACGGCTAAGAGAAGTAAACTGTCCTCCACTCTACTCGTCCTATTTAAATCAATGAGCAGCAAACACATCACAGGAAGTTGAAAATGAGAAGGCCATTGCTGGCAGATGAAGTTGGCAGCGGTTTGGCTAAGGAACTCAGGAAGCGGTGCCTCCTAACTGAGCTGTGCTTCCTGTGTGATAACTGACCCAAACATGTTGTGCCTCTATCACAAACACACACACACACACACACACACACAAGAAGAAAGAAGCGCGCTCAGGAACTGTGAGACTACCAAGTCTGTTTTAATATACTGAGGATTAATGGGATTAAAATGTAGGCGTTCTGCGATTATATTATGTCCTTGGAAGCGATTTGTTCACAGTGGGAGATCTATTGTACGTAAGACTTAAAACCCTGGTGTGATCTTCAACAGAGGAGGGCAGAAGGTAAGCGCAGGTGTGCCGACACTGTTTACAGCTTAAATTCGACAGTTGTGAGGGGGAGGCTGATGTACAGCAGCAACAGAAAAGACTTAATTCACTCATGAGTTAACCTCAGAATTACAGAGGAGCAAGCATGGTCAGGGGACTGGGACAGAGAGATTAAACGGAGACATCATGGCCAGGAAACGAGTGACGAGGAGAGACTAAGGGGGAGTAAAGAAGATGGTTTTGTTCAGAATGTTCCCTTCACGATCATGTTGTAAAGAATGTGCATGTAACGCCCCTGAAACCTTGAATGTTGTGCAAAGACATGATGTTTCGAGTACAACAGCAGCTGCCTCCCCCCTCACACCACACAGCCTGGGCACACATTGCAGTGCAAACGCTTCCTTCCTGTTGCTGGTTTAGCCTCTTTCAGAAGCGAGATAAGAGCAAAACAACGAGATATATGGAAGAGGGAGGCACACTGTGCTGTTTTCTCTGCCTCTCGCAGCAGACTGACCACATTTCTTTATTTGGATGTTTTATTTAAAAAGCAGATGCCACCTGATAGTCACTGCAGGTGTGGTACACTCACTTTGCCTATAACGGCTCACACTTTTGCTGTTGTTTCTCTCTGTTCTTATCTGGCAGGTTCAGTCCGACCACAGGACAGTTTAGCAGCCCCCACTTCCTCATCGAGAGTCAAAGAGAGCAGAGCGAGTGAACACGAGTTTCCTGTGACGCCTCTGTGTCTCTGGTCAATTAGTTTACTCACATCACTTTCCCACTGTAGAATTGCACTGCTCTGACAGAGGCCGGCCTTGTTGTGTCCTGAGAGGGAGCTAACTGCAGATCAACGCTGTTCATCTGATGATTCTTTCCAAAAACTGGATCTGTCAGCCAGGACAGCGAAACCCATCTGTTCAGTTATTAATAGTCTTCAGTGCAAAGCTGTGATGCAGTTTTCACGCAGTTAAAGTTGTGCGTTGAGTTTGGATATTCAGCCATGCTGCAGCAGTCAGAGCTCATCTTTGACTTTGCCAGTGATCATGTCAGCATGTCACAGGTGAGTAAATGTTAAAGGTGCAATCACCACTTAATCCAATATACATAAATGTCCTCTTACCTGTTCTGCTACCCTTTCTGGATTGTGTTGGTGTGACTTGAGTTTTGGAGAAATATGGCACTTAGCTTGTGGAGTGCCAAAAAAAAAAAGTTTAAAAACCCCTTTAGAAATCACCTAGTTTGATTTATAGACATCTCTTTATATATTTTAAAATCTCTTCAACTCACACCCAAACAATCTAGGCTTATAAATAGCACCACAGGTAAGAGAAAATAATGTGTTTTGAATGTTGGAATGAACTGTCCCTTGAATCAGCACAAATTGATGTCTGGAAAACTTTCATTTAATCTAATCTATTTATTTGGTATGTGATGAAGCTGGGAGGTTACTCAGACTACCCTGCAGTAATTGTGGAGCAGGTTCCCCATCCACACCTGCTCTCATATGCAGGTCTCGCGTGTGAACAGTCACAGACAGAGCATCACCAGCAGCTACTCAAAGGTCAGTGCATACCACAGTCACACAATACACACACGATACACACGTGCTCCATGTTTACCTGACACATGCACAATTCATGATTAGAGCTCAATTGTCGTTGATCTGAATGGTTCTTTAACGTCTTAAACTTTGTTCTGTGAAACTCATTGTACATGTCCGGGCCTGCACATGCGCACTCGTAACCCTCCCTCGCACATGGACCTCCCTCTGCAAAAATTCAGGAAGTGAAACAAAACATTCCTGGCTTGTGTCTGGGGAAGACCGTAAATGAATCATTTTAGGATGTAGACGTGGTCAATTCGGGCTACAGCACACATGCTATAGCTTGGTCTTCGCCTGTGCTGGCAAGTAAAGTAAGTTATATCACTATATCGGGTTGTTTTCCCGACTTCATTTTGGTTGGAGCGAGCAGCTGAAGTTGGGCATGGCGAGGCTCGGTTAAATTAGCTAACGGTACCCGACAACACTTGCACACTCTTAAGGACAATTTACTTCCAAATTAAAACCAATTTCGGACAACAACTTTCTTTCCATGTCACTTTAAACACAGCTCTTTGTTTTAATAGGTCGTTTGAGGGGTATTCTTGTTGGCAGAAAGAGTTTGCATCCACGATAAACAGCTGTTAGCTAGCAGATGTTTTCTAGCTCGCTGCTTCTCTGCCTGATCACGTCACATAAATAAATGCGCTCAAAACAGCCCCCTATGGCAATGATAGCCTCAAGCACTACATTACAGACAGCCGCTGGTAGTATTTATCTAACTCTGCACTGCTGTCAAGTTAAGTGGTTGAAGTTTAAAAAACGTAGGTTAATCTCTGCATTTTGGAGCCGTGGTCAAATAATCAATACATTTATACAATTTCAAAAATAGGGATATTTCCCAAAACCTATATAAACATAATGCGACAATTTGCTTCCCTGTTGACTTACGTTTCAGTATAGTTCAGTATAGGTTATGTTTAAATCTCTTTGCGTCATTAAAGGGTCAGTTCAACACAAACATCCATAACTATTTTATGTCTACCTCTAGTTCAGCTTAAGGCTGCAATGATTGATAAGTCAGTTGCCAGAAATATAATCACCATCTATTTTGGTAACTAATTTATTATGCTAAAATGATGAAACGAAAAAAACGCATTTCAAGACTGAACTTTAGACTTTGAGGGATAAGGAAGAATATTTTTCTCTTTTTCCTGGCTTTTTAAACTAAATTATTAACTGAGAAAATATTTGGCAGCCCTAGTTCAGTGATTCTCAGCTAGGGTTTGGGACCATTCTGCTTTGAACTCATGCCATTACTCATAGCTAGTATTCTGTGCCTCTACTTTCTTGATACTTTAATGTGACAGTAATAATCTTAATTGCATCTGTAAAAAAAAGTGTCAATTTTGTTATTTATTTAGACAACACTTCATCCCTTTAGACTGTCACATTCTGTAAGCAATGCAACATCAGAGGCTATTGAATAGGATGGGTTTTTTTAGATTTATTTTGTGCTCAAGTTGTTTCCTCAAGTAATACATTTTCAAAGACAGTTTACAGACACAATTTAAATACACTTGAAAAACACGGTCATAAAAAGATGCAGTTGGCACAACAGAAGGATCACAGGGATAAATAAGGAGGCATTTTATATTGCACATATTGCAGAAACTGATGTCTGTCGTGGGTTCGTAACCGTGCTTGCTTTTGGTTCACCTTTGTCCTGATATACTGTGATTCTAACAAGATTTAAGGGCGGCTGGTCTCACTCTCTGTCTTACTTGCTTTCTCACCCAGATGTGCTCCTGGCTGCTGGAATTTGGCACCACTTGATTTAATGTTAAACGCACAAATATAATTCTGTCAGAATACTTAAAGTTAAAGTCACTATAAAGTATCATGTTTGCTACCCAAACGTTGTACTCCTGAGACTGAGAATCAGTGAATGAGAATTACATTTTGTGTATTTATTGTCACTATCACCAGTAAAGTTCAATCTACCAAAGGCCTCATTGGGTCAGTCAGAAGAATTTAGTAACCACTGCCTCTCCCACCATGTCTAGCATTTCAGAAGCGGGTGATGTGACTTTCATTTGTTGTGCTGCATTCTCATAATTAGGTTTGGATGGTCTGGAAAATATAATCTAATTACGACATCTGTTTCATATCATAAATCAGGTAGGGACATATGAGAGATATCTGCTTTCAGCTGACATAAAAAAGTATTTATTCCCATCAGTATTGCTGTCAAAGTCTTTTTTTATTTTTTTATTCTTTTTTCCTCAATTTGTGGGATGACAGCAGAACATACAGAGGCACATTTCTTACAATGTTAAATGAAACCCAGATGATGCTAGATGACTTGATCACACTATTTTCTCTACGAGTGAGGGATTGTTTTTATAATTTGTCCAAACTTTATCTTCTTTACTTCTCATGTGTAATGTTCCTCCTACTCAACGCTGCCCTCATCCACCTCCTCAATCATGTTTTTGTTTGTTATTCTTTTCTCTGTGGTCTGCAGTGGAGCAATGTGAAAGTGGAGAGGAGGAGACCATGGAAACACTTGTTGCTGCTGACTCGCTTCTTAACATGGACTGCCCTGACACACTCTCCCTGGAACACTACTGTAAGCACACACACGCACACACACACACACACACACACATACACACACAAATACACACACACACCTTGGTTAACACTGCTCACATGCACACTAACAGTGATGAGTGAAGATGCCCTAATAAAACTTCACTCTGCATTTTGATGTAGGACATGTCTGACTGCGAGATGTTATTTTTAGACATGGCGGTCACAGAGCTGTTCTCTTTGATTAAATCTGTTTACCCCCCCCCTGCAGCCCAGACCTTCTTACCATCCCTGGGTGATGTCATCACTACTCCTGTTACCCAGGTGACTGTATCAGCAGAGGGGATTGTGGGAGCTGTTGACCAGCCTCAATGGCATTCATTGCACTCAAAGAAGCCTGCAGCACAGCTGCAGTCCAGAAAGAGAGGTCAGCCACTTTCTGGGTTATCACCTAATTTGATACCAAATTAAAATGTTATAGTAGATGATGTTTGATTATATTGAATAACTTGTAATTACTTTATTTTGTTCATCAACGATCAAGGGAGAAAACCTCGACATAGAAGGGCAGAGTCTCCTACACCGGACATTATCGTGAAGAAGGACAAATACAACAAAGGTATTCACACAGTCATGCGTGTAGTTAATCCCCTTTCAGACGTGTCTGGCAATTTTAAATTCATATCTGTATAAGTGCCAGAGCCATGTTAACATTAAAGCCTTGGCAGCAATTTCATTATGTCCACTAAAGTTAGCACTTACCAGAGATTCTGTCTTATCTTAAAGTTTGAGCAATAAGTTCATAAAATTCCATCATAATCTATCATTATTCGTGATTTTATTTATTTTTGTAAAAATCATTGGATATTTTTCATTGTTTATTGATTAATAATTCAAGAAATGTCTTACAGGCCATCTTAAGGGCGCTGAGAGAAAAGATAAACAGAAACAGCCACTGAGCAATCACTTTTAATGTCAACAACAGAGTGCCAAAAAATAACAAAAATTAGGTGAAACAAACATGTTCTTCATCATCCACCCATCAAGTTTTTCAACTTGTTTATTAATGCCATCACAATCACTGGCTAGCTGCTTTTTCATCTGATGCCAGCGCGGCCGGACAACCTGCCATGAATAAGTGATGGAATAATTTCCAAGCAGCAAAAGAGACCAACAGGTTTAGAGGCCAATTTTATATAGTGGCCAAACTGTGAAATGACTCCCTCTGGGCTGTGATACCGTGGTGCCAAAACATGCATTTTTTTCATTAGCTAATGTTGTTAAAGATATTTCTGTTATTCAGTGGATTCCTTTGTTTGTTTTAGGGTCATAACTGCATCAAATGCTTCCATCATTGTTGATTAGAGCTGAAGTTGCTAAATACCTGACTGCTGCCAAGTCATTTGTCATTTGGCAGGGTTTGTTCAAAGTCTAGATCTTGACAGACATAGACATATGCATTTAGAGTGACTATGTAGATGTGATGATCCAGTCTGGATATTTTTTGTTTAGTTACTTTATACGTTTTAGAAGTGTACTTGAATGGTACAGTTAAAAGCTTTACGAACCCTGAATGGAATGTTAGTTGGGGCATTGTCCAGCGGGAAAAGGGCTGTAAAACATTTCCATGAAACCCTTATTACAGTGTTCATTTAGATGAAATGCTGCCAGAGTGATGTAAAGGTTACAGCAATACATGCGCTGAAAGCTGAGAGAGACTTATGTGAATCACAGGGGATTAGTCACTTTTGCTACACAGCTTTTACAAGAGTCTATGTCCCCGTTGTTTCTTTGTCTTTCCTTTTCCATCATGTTTCCTGTGTTTGTGCTTCAGGAGGAAACACACTGTACCTGTGGCAGTTCCTGATGGAGTTGCTGCAGGACCGACAGGTCTGCCCTCGCTACATTAAATGGACTAATCCCCACGCAGGAATCTTTAAGTTGGTCAACTCGAAAGCAGTGGCCAGACTCTGGGGCAAACACAAGAACAAGCCAGATATGAATTATGAAACAATGGGCAGAGCACTCAGGTAAACTGCCAAAAGAGGGCTTACACCGCTCAAAAAAACTACTGACATATCTTTACTTTGAGAAAAATGTATCTGTGATTTCTTAATGCTGAATGCTTTTGTTCATGCAGGTACTACTACCAGAGAGGGATACTGAATAAGGTTGAAGGCCAACGTCTCGTCTATCAGTTCACCTCTTTGCCCAAAGATATGATTTACATCACAGATGGAGACGGCACCAAAGAAGAAGAAGATGACGATCACGACGACAACAGTGGTAATGATGATGGTGTGAGCGATGACTCCGATGACAGCTCAATACCTTCTAGTGACCAATCAGTGGAGGAGGAAGAATCACACCCACCCCAAAAGAAAGTGTCATCCGGCTGTGTCCGAGCCCCGGCCACCCAGCGGACCAGACAGGCCCCCAGACCCTCGGGACAGCGGGACACCGTGCTGCGGCCTGCCAGCAGTAGCTTGATCCAGGAGCAACATTTGCCCATCGTGTCTGCGGAGATGCTGCGGACCCTCCAGAACCTGCAGAAGGTCCAGTCCCTGCAGCCTGCGGGTCATGCCTCGGTCTTTAAAACAGCTCAGCTGCTGGGGAGTCTGTGTGAGCGCCAGGCTGCTGCTGAGGTGGCCCTGGACAGTGAGGGTGCACGCGAGACACCTGATGGAAAGCCACATGCAGGACTCAAAATGTCACAAGTGGAGACTCCACAGCTGGTGTCCCTAACAAGCTCTGACCAATAGACAAGACCCCCAAACACACGCATGCACATACACTCCACTGACTCAGGACCAGTTACAGAGCTGTACTTTGCTGTGGCAATGCCTGCACACCAGGGCTTATATTTCTTAAGTGTGTTAGAGCGGATTTAGTACTGATCTAGGTTTATTTTTGTGTTTTGGATTATGTTATGAATAAGTGAAAAAAATAAATTCAAGATCAATACATATTCCATGACATCTGAGTTGGCAGGAACCAAAATCTCACCATATTTAGCAGTTAACTCTCTAAGAGACTATAAAAGCTTATTATCTCAGCCTTCTATCATCCTCTGAAGCTGTTAATATACCAAAGACAGACATGCACTGGAATCTACAGCCTCTCTGCACCTGCAGACACACCCCCTGCTTGCACTTCAACTCCAGCATCCTGGAAAAAATGATCTGATCACCACACTGTGCCCTCTCTCTCTACCTTTACTTCTTTCCCACTCTATTTTATGTACCATCACTTGCGGAATCATTCCTCTGCCTGAAAATGGCTTTGCACTAATGTTTACCCCTGCTGTACGTTACTTCTCAAAGTGCCTGACGATGTGAGTCCATCCCGTCCCTGCTTCCTGTGTTAATCATAAGGTTATTGAGGGAAAACATTCCATGTTATTGTTTTTTGTTTTTTTTACTGAAATATGTTTCTATTGTGAATGGTTAAAAACAAGGGATCACTGTTATTTCTAGAATAGTAATTTGGCACTGCTGCTGATTGTAGTTGATGTATCAACGCAGTGGACTTTCTTTTGTTGGCAATCACCAGTGAAATGGCCTTTTATTTAGTTACATTGCCTCCTGTACACTCATATTGCTACTATTTAGCCTTCTGCTATGCACACATTGTGTTTAGTTATTACACGTATATAAATGCATACATGGACCTCTAAAGCCTTGATATCTTTATCTATTGTGTGTCATATACTGTATGTCTGTGCTTGACTTTGTGCCATGTTGCCATTTTCTCCCTCAGGTTTGTTCAAAATTAGTTTAAATGCACAGACTGTTGTACTCTATGCAAGGAGTAAACGGCTGTCCCTTTTTATAATGAAGTAATGCTGAGTTCTGTGTTTTCCCTTCAGTTGATCTTAGCTTCACAAGCCTCACTCCAAATATAAATTAGAGATTTAGGTCGACTTCTGTGAGGATATACTTGTTAAAGAAAATGCTTAGAACGGTGCCTTTCCCCACAGAGAACCCTATGCAAAACTGATTTCACTTTATAAACCATTTATTTGGAATCGCCTGCTGTGCTTTATCCAGAGGTCTCTTGATACTGTAAGTTTTACTGATATTGACCTGTAAGCTTGTAGCAGAGGGAGAGGTGGACTTTCTGTTGCCTTATTTTGGTGTGTTTGCTTTCATGCTGTTCAGAGGTATCTATTACATTAAATAAACTTAATTTTGTCACTGTGTAAAATTGATTGATTGTTAAATCATTCACCCACACCAGCATCAGGGGTTAAAAGTATCTGATTATTCAAATATTATATATCAAATATAATTATTCAAGTAATGTATACCTTTTTACTGCATTTTTTTCTCATACAGGTTTTGGTACTAGTTAGTTTGGATATAAAGATATGTTTGCATTCATACAAAACATGATCAAAGAATTATGCATTATTAAGATGAGATTTTAGCTTGTTGCATATAAAATAATCCATATTTCTCCTACCTTAAAAATCCCCAGCATTAAGGTAATGTAAACAAAGTGAATACATTTTTAAATTCTAATCATGTTACATAAATTATTCTGAAATATGCTTTTATTTTCAGTGCATTTAAAAAAATATTTTGATGCAGCACTTGATTTAATTTCACTTAGTACATTTATGAATGTACGAATGATTTACATAGAAGGTGTGGAATTTAATGCTGCACTTTATGCTAAGTAATTCATACAAGTACTTCTTCTTCCTCTGTACCCCAATAGTGCAAATAGTTATTTAACCTACACATTTCAAAGTTATGGTACCTATTTACTTTGAGTTACATTAAAAAAAGAAGTGTCTTTTGAGTTTATGATGAAACTTTTTTTTAATGAAGTACACAAATCTACTTTAAATTACTCAAATAACCTCATAATCCGATAGTTCCATAGCCACAATCAATAATACAGTAATTGATAGTAATACTTGGCAGGAAAGTTGTTTTTTGGCTGACGTTAGGTGTCATGACTCCTCCCGTCCGATGGGTGGAGGTATGGCGGTGTGAGCCGTGGGCAGTCGGATGTTGACAGGCCTGCTGTGGGCTCGAGCTACTGCTATCACGTTTCCAGACGTCTCTACATTTTGCTAGAACTTTCCTTTCATATCCACAGCAACGCCATGGCAACCGAGCGGTAAGCTTTATTAAACATAGGCATTTAACATCTACTTTTCATTCATTTTTTATAACTGTTTCTCTCCTTTCGCTTTAGCAGCTTCCCTGATAGCTTCATTGACGAAAATCCGCAGAAAGCTCTAAAGGTAAATATTGTAGTTAGCGTTTGTTAACAAATACTTAATTAAAGAAAAAATAAACTCAGCTTCTTCTGGCTTGCTGTTTTAAAAAGCTGGTTGTGATGTTATTGTTTCTGATATTTGCACCGAGTTTGAACTGTAACGAGCTAGCCAAGTTAGCCAACGTTGTCCTGGTAGCATTTCAGCTTTTAACGTCAAGTGACACTTGGAGTTATACGTTAGCATAACATATGTTTGTTGTGCTTTGTCATCATCACAATTATTACTAAAAAGTATCCTGTAACTTTACACCGTAATCTTCTACTTAGTAACGATTTCAGTTTACTTTTCCCCCCTTGTTTACATTTTAACACATTTCCTTGTAACGTTAGTTATTTCTTAGTTAACTATGTGAATACTGGAGATTGATGTATGTTAGTGAATTGAAATAAATGCTACTCAGAATCATCACGTCTATACTATTCACTATCAGTATAATAAATTTGTGACAATGGAAGAAACAGAGGAGACTATCAGTGTCAACGTTTGTATGGTTCATTATGAACTCTTTATGAATATCAACGGTTAACAAATGTTAACCATTAACTTAAAATTCATCTCTTTCTTTGAAGGAACTTAATGAGGCCTTGCAAGCAGAGTCTGACAATGCTGAGTGGTTTTGCCAGCGTGCCTATGCTCACATTCTTCTCAAAAACTACAACTGTAAGTCTAAAGACTACATATGTTGACAGTCATGGTGGTTTGAACACAATCCCATTGAATTGATATACATGCTTCCATTCTATTGCCTGGCATAATACTGTCTTTTAAATACTGTTATTGGCTTTTTGATAACTCCTCCATATATATGAATATATTTGGTTTTGTCTAATTCTTTAGTAGCAGTGGTTGTACAGGCTACAGGAAATACCAGTTCTAAAGGTTTCTTGAATTACATATGTATATATTATCATAATCTGTTACCTGTCAACAATAACAACAGGAAATGTTGGTGGCATTTAAATTACTTTGAATGAGTGACAAAGTTTGGGAAATTGTATATGTATGATAAACATAGTGTTGTTTCTCACCCCAGGTGCTGTTGATGATGCCAAAAAAGCCCAGCAGCTAAAACCCAGCCTTCCCCTTGCTTTCATGCGAACAGGGTATGTACTATGATTAAATGACTTTGATATTCTGCAGAATTCATCATATAAAGTTTGATTCAAGTTTTCGTTTTTAAAACTAAACTCCTGTAATAAATTGACAAGGCTGGTGTGAAGAACAGTTCACCTTTTCTCTCCAGCCAGGCATAACATTTATGTATGAAGATTGTTTTCAATGTTTTTCAATTTAAAAAAAAGTGCTTTACATTACATTATGACAGCATATCTTTATCCCAGCTCATCTCATGCAGACAACACTTGACACTTCTTTTCTAAATAGTTTGCATTTACCCAGGTTAACTTGCATCACCACTGCAAAGACCTAAGAAGCTTGCATTTCAACACAAACACTGACTTTACTGTGCCATATCTTTATATTGCAAATATTTGTTTAATGCAGTATTACTGTTCTAAATCTCATGTCATTTCCTTTGTACAAGGTGCAAAATCTGATTGTATGTGTCAAAGAAGTCACTTTTTTGACAAGGCTGTCTGATCTGTGTGGTATGTCTCTGTTTCCCAACTGCAGAATAGCAGAATACCACCTGAAACACTATCAGTCGGCACATGCAGCTTTCACAGAGGGACATCAGCTGGATGGTGAGTACCACCTGTCTTGGCCTACAAGGCGGGAAACTTGTTAACTTTAAGACAAAGTTGGGCTGGAATGCTAACCAAAGCTAAGCTTGTTGCAAGTGTATGTGTATGTATATATATATATATATATATATATATATATAACGGTATATATATATATATATATATATATGTGTGTGTGTGTGTGTGTGTGTGTGTGTGTGTGT
>JAOWBC010000115.1:1018953-1044485 GCA_028566105.1 Hypoplectrus providencianus | reverse complement strand
AAAAAATATTGTTGTGCCACATTACTTGTTACAGATCACAGAAAAGCACCTTTTTATACTGATATAACTCATTATATAGTAACATACGTAATTTTTCTTAACACTATAGCTTGAGATAAGTGTTATTCAAGTTAAAATCAACATTCTTCCCTTAAAGATACATTATATTGATTGTATACAGACACAACTATTTTAAAACAAGCAGAAGTGGAAGAATAATACCTATAAAGTCCTTTATTCACGTTGTCTGTCTGTTATCCACATTTTGTTCACAATTTATTGAAATAAAGATGTATGCATGAAGGTAAATAGTTAAATGTTGACATAAGATTAAAATGTACATCGTTTTAATGGTAAGCATGTTCAGGTAAGTATTATATCAAAATGTTTGACCTCTGTGAAAATGAGAAAATTCTGTCATTGTTCCTCATTTCAAGTTGTCAACACCATCAAGAAGTTTCTATTTGTTAAGTAAAAGTACATATGTATACCACTAAAGTAGACTCAAAGTACCAAAAAAAAACAGGACCCATTAGGGTACTCAATAATAATAATAATTATTAATTATGTTCACATCACTTTAATGTTGCAGCTAATAAAGGTGGAGCTCATTCAAATGATTTAAAAACGTCTTCTAAAAGTTTGATATTGATACAAAAATAAATTACCTAAAGCTTTAGAATAAATTCAATGGAGTAACAAGTAAAATGTTTCATTACTGAGATGCACTGAAGTAGAAATATGGAGTAGAATAAAACAGAAATAAAATAAGTAGTTAAGTGCGGTACTTGAGTCAAAGTAATTAGATTGTTGGTTGTAATGCACCTTTAGCTGGTAACATGAGAAGTGCCTGTTGAGTGAGTGAGTCAGCTGAACCCGGCAGGCCCACAAACACACACACACACACGCCTTGTGTCTGTGCGCGCTGCAGATTGATGGGCTCCACCCTGCTCTTCACTGTTCCAGGAAATGTTCCTCATCTGGCTGCTGCTGCTGCTCCTCACACAGCAGCACAGACCTGAGAACAGATAGACAGGAGCCGAGCAGCTCCATACCCACCCGCTGGCTAGCAGGATCCCTGTCGCGCTTTGAGGGTTCCTGTAAACAGAGAGGGCGTGGCCGGCAGCGGAAGCCACCCAGTTTTTACCATATTGCCGCTGGGAATTATTACGAGTAGCATTTCTCTTTCGGTGGACTCTCATACTTGGTAAGTGAAGTTAATTTTAAGACGAGGTTATGTTCTAATTGCGGTTCAAAGTGACCCCTAAATATACTATACATTAAATTAAATCTGTCGCCGGTGGTGTAACCTTGTGTTTTGTGACAGCGGACTCATGGCAGTGTGGCTAACGTCTCTCACCTGAAAAGAGTTTTTGTGAGCTGAGGTTTGGTCCTCAGTGAGCAGGGTGGAGTGCGTGTTCTCTGCTCCTGGATATGTAATGCTGTTCAGACAAGTTAACTTCCAGTGTTAGAGTTTAATTCAGCCTCCATTAAACTGGTGGATACTTGTCCTGGTCTGAAATTTAGGGCTGAATGTTGCACATTTTTTTATGTGCCCGTGTGAATGTGGACACTGCAAACACGTCGTTTCACACACTGGGCTGGTTGTTTGCTGCATGCTCTCTGCCCAACCCAGGAATAGCCTGTTATTCAGGGCAGGAACTTTGACTTCACAGGCCACAAAATTACTGTTGCACCTAACTATATTGATGTTGGTTGAATTGTTTTAATTAACTAATTAATTTCACCGTTTCCCTCTGATGTAATGACACATGCAGAGATGGGCTTATCCTTGGTTCTCTTGTTCAGTCCTCACTTGCCCCGCAGACCCAAAATAGACTCTAGTAATGGACTGTATGAAAATGATGGAGGTGGTGAGGGACGCTGAACCCCCATATGAAAATTAGATAAGAGAAAAAGAGTTATTCACCAGAGTTCTAAATATTGTCTCTGAACTCTCCTCTTGCCTTATTATCTCTACCTAAGAGGTCATATTTTTGGTTCAGTGTGTTGGTCTGTTTGTCAGGTTACAGAAAAACTACCTGCCCTGTTTCATAGAACTTGGTGAAGGACTGCTTCATGGGCCAAGGAATAACCCATTACCTTTTGAAATGGACCTGAATCAGAGGTTGAATATGCAAATAACGTTTAATTTCACTCTTTTGGCGGAGGTCTCTCCCCTCCCCTCAACATGGAAAAACAATGAAACAATATTAAACTGGTACAACTTGTATTATTACCATGTGTCTCCACTCATGTGTCTTTATATTAAATAAATAACTCAATATAACGATTAGGTCCCCAGTTACTAATAAATTTCATTATTGATTTATATGGCAGTTATTTACTGGGCCACAATCATCTTGTCTGTAATACATGTGAAAGCAGTTTTTGAAATAAAATACATTCCATTGTCCTAGACCCAAAGAAGTCTTGCTTTGTTTTGAGTAAAACGTCATACATTTAGGTGGAATGGCAGTTTCAAGGGGAAACATCTCAAAAATGCAGAAGTATATGATTTGCAATTTAGTGGTGTCATGATGACAAAGGCCAAATGCAGGAAGCCATATTTAAAGAAAACCCTCATCAGTCTTAGTTAAAAGAAACATCCGTGGTTGTTAACTCAACAACAGCCTCTGTTAAATCCAAACCTTGAACAATCTCAACAATAAGCAAAAGCTTTGTCAAACCGGTTCATTGAGTCATTGTTGTGTATGGAATTTTAAGATTATGTTATCCACCCAAATGACTTCACGTAGCATGAGATGGATTTCTTGGCCATGGGGCCTTGCTGCCATTGCTTCATTGCCATTTTGACAGAACTTTCAATTTATTACATTTCATAAGTGTAAGAGACAACTTGGGTAATCCCCGCCAGTTATCATTTATAGGATATTTGAGTAGTAATCGTTAGTGTTCGGCTTCATGGACGGAAATAAAGTTGTTAGTGATGTCAGTGGATCTATGCATCACAACACTGACTCAGATCCATGACTATGGTGGTGACTCTGGGTTGGTGTTGATGAAGATAAACTGGTGATCAACACCACTTTTCATTACAACTTTAGCCACTGACAGTTTTTTTTAAAGATGATCCAGAGGGGTTCCATTCTTTTATTCCAACATCTCTAGCCCTCTCATTTGCAAAGTGTGTCACAGTGACCAAAGTAGTGATCAGCCCTGTTTGACTACAGATACTCTGAAGCAATTTTTCCACTTAGTGTTTTCGGTCCTGTTGCTTGGTGCTCTGGATGTGATGTAATGGCAGCACGAGGTGGAGCCAGCTCTTGAATTCCTTTACTGTGCGTATTCCCCTAAAAAGCCCCAGTGAATAAATAACTGAGCAAAAAGAAACCTACTTACAAACACCGCTCAGTCTGTTTTAACATGGCGGCTCAGTTTATATTGTAATTTTTTAACAACTCAGAGATCATCTGCAAAATGTGTAAATCCATTATGGCAGAGTTTTAATTAAAGTCTAAATGATTCATGTTGTAAAGTTGGTTAATTTTTTGCTAAAGCACTTGAATTATCCTGTAAAAAAGTACCACGGCTCTTTTCATCCTCATTGTGGGAACGTGGAATAGTTTGGCCATATGTGACAACATGGTGTGCATGTGTGTGTATGAGGGTGTGTGTGGTTTATTATTAGAAATTTCCCTCAGAGACGAATGTGGTGGATTCTGAGCCTGTGGTGGTTTTAGGAACCACATTTCTAAGCAGAACCATATGTTCACTTTAACCTGATACAACCCCAAATGTGTGCTTTAAGTCAAACTCAAGTATATGATTATTACTCAGCCAAGTCTCGACGTTGTATTCATGGTGTAATGTGTGTGTAGACACCTAGTTACACACACACACACACACACACACACAGTAGCCCATTACACAGGCCTAAAGCAAGTGTGTGCTTTCTTGGTTAGTGAATCCAAAATTTAGCATTAATATACATGTATGTGCACATATTCTATATCGTATCTTATCTTACCTACTTACCTACTTTTACTGTTCTCCCTGTAAATGACCTTTTACTTTTGTTGTATTTGCAAATTGTGTTTTATAAGTTTTGGTTGTGTTATTGTTATTATAAAGCGGATACTTTTATTTTGAAGAGTGATAGAAAAGGTGCCGTAAATTTGCCGTAATTGCGTAAGAGCAGAAGTTGCAGGTTCGATGGGCAGAAAAAAGAAACGTTTCAGTTAAAAACGGTTTCGGTTAAAACGGATCAAAAGAAGAAACGAAATTAAGGAAATAAATCTACGGCTCATAAGCACCTGGTTGAAAGGGAAACAAGGTGTGTATTTTAGTATCAAATGTGTCTCGCCATACCTTACTGTTTATGCTTGTGTTTTTATAATTCGCTACTTTATATATTGTTTTATATCCGCTAAAGAGCTAGCATGCTAAGTAAATAGCCACACTGTCGGAGTTACTAATTGAATTACGGTGTGTTCACATTAAGGACAGTTAAAAAGAGATTGTGAACCATCAGTTTGGGAGACCATTTCATCAACCGAGGACGCTATACTCCCTATTTTTAAGGGGTATTCAGGGGTAGAAAAAAGGTAAACAGTGTAAAATATCACATGCGGTTTATCATCACTTGTGGTAATAAAGTGATAACATTTTATAAAGTGCAGTCAAGTTAAATTGGCTACAATGGGAACTAACTATCACACATGAATAACATTGGAATCATTGAATCCACGGGTGTCTCGGCTTTCTAGTCATAGGTTATTTCTGCAATATGAAGATTGCCCAGGGACCCCAGCATGTAGAAACATTCCTTTAAAACAGGCACAAATAACACTTTTTTTTCTGCATGGCAAAACTGTATACTTTCTGTCCTAAATTGCATGGAGTTTACATAAAGTGGGCATGTGTCTAGTTTTCAAAAGTTTTGAAAAATGTAAAAATAAATATATGTAGTCTCTCATGTAAATATACTGTATGTAATGGCAAAGCTGTTTCTAAATTTGCCAAAAATATCTCTGGCATTTCTGGACTGCAGTGCATTATTTCTTAAACCTGAATTTGTTGGTGAGGTAACAGCCTGTAAACATAATATTCAAACATTATCACCATATAATGCTCATAGTGCTAATGTCTTGGCTAACGTGTTTATTTTCACTCCCTTAGAGCTGTGCACATTAAACAAAAACAGATTTGAAAATATGCTAAAAAGCTCTGTAGAGCTGGGGGGAAACTGACAGTCAGGTGAAACTGTTATAACCAAAACCCCTTTTTACATAGTCATTTCAACATTAAAAGAATATATTGATAACAGCAAAGTTTAAGGCCCAAACACACACTGATCCTGATAAGACAGGACTATGATAAGCGACATTATGTGGATAATGAAAGGCTTGGTCAAGCTGTTCACATTCTGTTATCAGCTTTTGTAAATAGAGATATGAAACGGATATTAAATGTATTTTCTCCACCTTCCCTCTGCAGGTGAAATGTCCAGGTCAGACTACCCTCCAGGGTACGATGACTCCCGGGGCCCGCCGTATGCACCTCAGGGAGGGAATTATCCACCGCCTGCATATGGCTTCCCTGGCTACGGTGGTCCTCAGCCAGGCCAGCCCTCTGCTCCCTACCCCGCTGGACCAAACACCCCTCTGTACCCTGGGCAGCCAGGGGGTTACCCCCCCGGCCCGTACCCGGGACAGCCATACCCGGGTCAGCCTTACCCTGGTGGAAATCAAGGAGATGGCTACAACAGGCCTGGTCCCCCTCCAATGCCCCCTGTCATGCCGCCCACCATGCCATCAGATATCCTGAGCTCTGGTAAGACAGCTGCTGAACTCATCACTGTGTGTCTTCAAACACGGTTATTATGCATTTTGGAACCTTGTCGTCACATTTAAGAAAGTGACACAAGCTTCAACCAGCCAGCAGAGCTGAGAAAATGATATAATCCTGACAATATGATGAAAGGTGAAAGTGTTCACTTGTATGTACTTCTTGCCTAACACACAGGAGCAAATCCACAAAAGGATTGTTTGGCTTTTGGAGCCAGTAAATGTGCAAATAATGAGAAATTGGGTGCCCCAGTGGCAAACCTGGTACCACACAGCCTTGGTTCTCCTAAGTATGGTTGAAAATGGGTAGAAAATCTTTAATTTCCAGAAATGTTCCATGGGTAGGTAAACTGGAGAATTTTGGAAATATTCCAACGGCAGATGAATAGAAGCTTCAAATTTGAGGTTGCTCGGATCATTACAGATGACATGATAGCCTAATAAATGTTCAATAAAATGATGCTAGCTATAGCCTATTTAGCTTCAGCTCTAGGCCAAAAGTGTGGTCCAGGTGCTAGAAATCCTTTGCATGTGATGAGGAATAGCAGAGATAATCAAGTGTCATTGCATGAAATCTGGTTGTTAAATTCAAGATGATGCTAAATATATTTAATGTAATTAATTTTCCTGTTAAGGGTCAACCTTTAATTTTATAAATACTCAGTTTATTCCCATTGATTCCCATGGAAACTTTCCAACTTGGAAAATTCTAAGAATTTTGCAACCCTAGCAGGCCCGAGTTCCCACAGAAATACATGAGACATAAATGAAGGAAATGGATAATTAAGTGAGCAGACCTATGGTTCAGTCTGACTCTCCTGATGTCCATGGATAATTGATCTGTTTAGTTTTGCTTTCAGATTTAGGCTACATTATGCATGACATATGACCTATCGGATGTTGGACTATTTGGGAGTGTTTTCCAAATGTAAACAATAAAGTCTTCAGGCCACATTAAACATTTGGTTCCCTCTCCCATGCGTCACTATGGCACATGACATTGCAGGGCAGGGCATGGCCTTGGCAGAGGGCTGCACTCTCTTTTACATTTTTTTCCTTTTCCCCAGCTCTAATGGTAGCCTGCCTGAATTTCCTGTAACTGGCCTACAACAATAATGAACATGCTAGACACAAAGTAACCTACACTTCAGTTCATCAGGACTAAAACCAGCTAAACAAACTCTTTTTAGTCCAGACCCTGGTCTGGGGAAGGTTTCTTTTCTGTGACATTGGTTTGAACACCACATTAGAAAGCTTCAAAGGTGCTGGTAGACATAATTGTAATCTTTACAGAGAGCTATGTTTGCAGTATACCTTGCTTTCTTTATGCTTTCTTTATGCTCTTTAAGTCTTTATGCTAAGCTAAGATAACTGCCGTCTTAACAAAGCTTCATATTAAGAGTGGAGAGTACAACCAGCCAATTTAGTGTAAAAATATCACTTTAAGTTTGACAGTATGATGGTTACCAAGCTCTTCAGTTCTGAGGGATCATGTTTACTGGAGTTCTTAGTGGTCAATGTTCATATTTCTGTTCTGCTGGCGACACAGGTGATGAGTTTGCAGCGAGCGGCAGCGGTTGGGACAGCCTGAGCATTCGGCATGCCTTCATCAGAAAGGTACAACACACTTTGTCACTCAAACCACAATGGATTAGCTTCTTTGTTTTGTATTATCATTATATGTGAGTCACAGAGCATTACAGAAACCACATGGGTGCAATGATTCTTTCTCTACATGTGTTTTTTTTCAGGTGTATTTGATTTTGGCATCTCAGCTCCTCGTCACCACAGCCATCGTTGCCGTATTCACATTTGTGTGAGTATGCATAGTGTGTTTTGTGTGCTTCTTTGTGCTTGTGTCTGTGTGTAACACTGTTAACTCTGCGTCTTACAGGAATCCTGTAAGGCTTTTTGTGCAGCGAAACCAGTGGATCTATTGGACGTCATAGTAAGTCTCATCACGACTTTTACCTTGCGTTGTTTCCTGAGATTGAAACCAAAGTTTGATAATATCAGTATATTAATCTTTGCATTTCCTCATTTTGATTCTTTTAGTGCTGTGTACTTCATTACCCACCTTGTGCTGGTCTGCTGTAAGGGCCCCCGGTGAGTGGGACTGTTTTTGGTTCTTTTTTAGTTATATCATTAGATATACAGCTGTATGAATTTACAAACATACACAAGACAAATTATATCAAAAAGAAGAAAAGACAATAATGCTTAAAATATGAATTATTATATAAATACAAATATATATTTATTAGAAATAAACATCCCATCAGACAGTCAACATAAACCAAGATGTGAGGCTGCAATCTGCTTCAGTAACATGTGTACAGAGAAATGTACTTAACCTTGCATTCACTCTCTCTGTAGGAGGAAGTTTCCATGGAACGTCATTCTGCTCTCCGTCTTTGTAAGTCCGATAACTTGTGGTTAATTTTTGTGAAGCAGGAAACCGACATACATAATTACTGTCATTTTCCTGGACTCAAATCAAGTCTATTCTTAGACTAAAACAATGAAGGCTTCATGTGGAGCTCTCCTCCAGCCTATGCTAGTATTCTCTCAGTGTTAGAAGTTTGACTTTGATAAGAACCCCTGAGTCATGGCACTGGACTCAGGCTGCATTTGCATGTTATCTTTGATCAGTTGTTTCTAGGCTTTGTCAGCTCTGCGCACAAAATGGCTTCCATGTATAGAAAAACAGATTCCAATAAAGTCAGGATGCTGTGGAAAAGTAATAAAAACAGAAGGCATGGATTTTCAAATCCTTTGCAACCTAGTTTCTGTTGATTAAAGTGCAAAGACAAGACATCTAAAGCTCCAACTTTTTATTTCCATTTTAAGTAAGATTAGATATTCTCATTTAGTCCGACAACAGGCTATTTCAACATCTGCATTTCACCCGTCCTCGACCTGAGAGTTTTGGGGTTCCAGCTGGTGACAGTTAGACAATGCCCAAAGGTTTTTGGAATGTTGTTATATAATATGTGTCTGACAATCTTATGGAAAGGACCCTGAACAAACATGAACTGTGTCTTAAATACTTAAAAACCTTATCCACATTCGAAATCTTCTGCCGACTCATCCAAAATCTTCTACCTTGACATTAAAAGTCTTAAGGTGAACACATAAGGTTTCCAAAGCCAGCACAGCAGACTCTTTCCAGCATGGTGCTGTCTAACTCTCTCACTCATATATCCACTTTTGTTTCCAGCAACAGGTCACCCCCTGTGAGATGTCAGAACAAGTCTTATTCTCTCCCTCTACCCTGTAGGGTCCTTCATTGATGTCAGGCATTTATTGTAACAACTTGATCCTGTTAGTGCCAAAGACATTGATTAGGTGCAAGGACACCTTCTTGCTTAATCCTGCACCAGTTTCAAAAGTGGTTGTGTTAATTAGTCACCCAAACACAAAAAAAGACCAAGTCGTGTTTTTACAATCAGATAAATGTATGTCCGGTGTATTATCCTTTCCTCAAATGTTGGTGTGACTGTATCTTTTATGTATAAATAAACCTTTTCTTTGGCTTGTAACAGACGCTGGCTTTGTCCTACATGACCGGATCCATTTCTAGGTAAAGCGTGTTCAGTCCTCCTGCCAGTACAGAAGCATCCACTCTGATTCCCCCTGAACTCACCATGTGTTGCTCTTTGTATTTAGCTACTATGATACAAAAGCTGTGTTCCTCGCTCTGGGGATCACCGCCGTCGTCTGCATCGCCGTCACCGTCTTCTGCTTCCAGACAAAGGTAGGGTGTGTGTGTGTGTGTGTGTGTGTGGGAGTACTTATCACCTTCATGTGTCCTCAGTGTTTGTGCAGTCAGACGTGCATCAGCGTGGTTTCTCTCTACAGGTGGACTTCACTAAGTGCCAGGGCCTCTTCTGTGTGCTGGGGATCGTGATGTTTGTGACTGGCATCATCACAACCATTGTGCTGTCATTCAAATATGTGAGTTTAGACTGATGATGGTATTTGATTAGAAATGTTTAAGACACTATCTACTTTATTTCATACATTTTTATTTTCTGATATTTTTTCATTGATTATGATTGATTTAATCATTGTGATATAATTTTTCTTTTTTCATTGCATTGTATTTGTATCATTAATTTATTATATCTAAAGTATTTGTCTTGTTTTTGTATTTTTAAAAAAATCTATCTTATCAGATTTTCAGCCTAGCTTGAACTTTTATTTGTTACAAAATAGAAAAACTAATTTAATTATCATGAGTATATTTTCCATTTTCCGGTTTGACTTTATATATTTATATTTTATCAACATATACGTGTGTGTTTATATTAGTATTTTATAGGTTTTTAATCAATTTTATGTTATAACTTTTAAAAACTTTTTATATATATTTGAATTTTTTTTTCCCTTTTTTGATTTTGTTAATCTTCTACGAAGCCCTCTGAAATGCACTAACCTGTAAAAAACATGTCATACACATAATGTTCATCAATGACTGTTTGTTGTTGCAGATTCTATGGCTTCACATGCTTTATGCAGCTTTGGGAGCCATAGCTTTCACCATGGTGAGTACTTAGCCTGCTATGACATTTCACTTTTACAGTGATGATTGATCCACTTCAGTGTTATTCTGATGTTTTGTCCTGGCCTGTAGTTCCTAGCGTACCACACGCAGCTGCTGATCGGGAACAGGAAGCACTCCATCAGCCCAGAGGAGTACGTGTTCGCAGCGCTCTCCATCTACGTCGACATCATCCAGATCTTCCTCTTCCTGTTGCAGATCATCGGTGCGTCGACCAAATGAGTGCACCCGAGGGTACATGACTAACTTTGGGGCAACACGGTGCAGACAACCTTCTCCAAAACCATTCCGTGCTTTTTAAAACCTTTTGCTTTGTCTTCAGGCAGAATCATTTATAAATTCATGATGGAGAAACTTTCCAAGGGCTGAATTTGAGATTTGGTCATAGGTTAATCCTATGCACAAAAAAATGCACTTTTTCTGGTATGAATATTTGTCTGTGTCTGTATTAAGCAACTCATCAGTGGTTTGAAAACAATATTAATACTATGATATGAATACAGTAAATACCTATAGACACTGGAATGTCAGCTGCAACATTTATTCACTCTTGCTGGACTTAATTTTAGGCAAACAGTGTCTCAACATTTTTCTCTGCATGTAAATGTACAGCTATACAGCCGGAGCCTACTCTGATGTGTAAACTCTAATCTGCCGACACAGAGGCTCCCCTCTCTGGTTGGCTTCAAAGTGGGGCAGCACCACAAAATGACTTTGAATTTAAAGGCGTATTAAGCAGGAATCACTTAATGTTTGTACACAGAACTTGCAAACTCCACCAGGCTCAACTTTAAAAAGAGTGTCCCACAAATGATAAAAAACAAAGAAAATACGGGCAAGGTAATGCCAAATACAGACAATGCCACAAGGACTTCTTTATACCAGTCTATAGATGGTTTTTCTTTTTCTTTTTTTGAGGGAAATTCTTAATAGAATAATTTAGATAACTGTCCTGAATCATTAATAGGGTACCTCTAAATGTATCATATATCATATCATATATTCTGTTAATTACTTAGAGAGTTCCACATTGCGAAGAGACTGGAGATACAGGAAAATCTGCGATGAAACACTGAGATACAGCAATATGGCGAGGCTTCTTCCAAAACGAGTGTAAATGACAGATTTGCATCCACATTTGTTGAGCCGGGCCAAGTTTGAATGTTGTGTATACAAACAGTGACAATCCCTGCACAATGCGCCTTCATGTCTTTCTTTATATCTAGTTAGGAGACAACAGGGGCTGAGCGGTAAGTGAGGTGATCACTGTGGGCACACAATGGCAGAAGTGTTTGGGCCGAACACGTTACATTTGTTATTAATCTTAATCTCAGTAGTATGCAAATTTGAAAATAATCCAATAATTGGCAGTATTGATACTTTGGTGATTGATCTGCCCACCCTGACAGTGGGGTTCACCTTATGACAGATTTGCTGTCATGGCTTCATATTAACAAACTTTTGCTGATGGTTACTAATACACGTTTCTATGTTACATCTATTCTACATCACAACAGTGCCTTCACAATTACATGTTTCTGAGATTTTACAGAAGTACAGGGTTATAGTGCATAAGCTTTTATAGTATTGTTACGTATGTCTCTTTATATATCCTGTGTTACAGTCAGATTTGGGTCAGACACTAGTGCCAGCTGGGTGGGCTCCTCCACACAGGATAACACGATCAGGACCATGGTTTTAAATTATTGTTGGAACTTTGCTGAAAGCCAGTGAGTTCCAGCTGATGTGATTTTGTCCTAAACATTCTTGATGATCAACCCCCACCCAGCTGGTCCTCTGCACATGTTCATATTCATTATAGATCATAAGCCCCTGACTCAACCTGCGAAGGAAGGCAGACATTTGAATGTGCAGCACAGATGTTCAGTGGTGTTTGGGTTTGTAAATATACATATCAATGATGAGGAGCAATTGCCTTTTAATATCAAATAAACATTTGTATTTGTGAGTTTTGATGTGGTTCTTGTCCTGTTTTACAAGTGGTGTTACTTATTCATATACACATTTATAAATATACATTTATTTCCTTTATCATATGATAGAATGTCAACATCAGGGGTCATAAATATGTGATCGTTCTCTGGATTCAACTCCCTCAACAGTAACATCCGTCTTTGTTCATGAATCATGAGCAACAAAAGTCACTCATTAACATTCTTTCCTTCCTGCATCATTGTTAATGTCTCAAAGACGTTTTTGGATGAACTTTAAGGGTTGTCTCCTGGGATCAGTCTTTGGGCTGTAGTGCAGTGGACCCATCGTCTCAGATATGCTGCAAATCATGGCAGCGTACATGTCCATCACTGGTCCAGTTTGACGTCCTTTGCCTGATGGCGGTAGCGGCTGCCTTCGTATTCTCCGTCGTTTGACATTCTCATCCTCTGTCGGACCTTCAGCTGCTTCAGTCGGTTCTTGTCCACTTCTCTCTTGGCCAGTAGGAAGCCGATGATGCCTGTGGGAAGGCCAATCATCCTGGAGGAGGAAGTTTGATTCTTTAACTCAATGGTCTGCACATGCAGAATTCAATATTGATACTGAAGAGAGAGAAACTGATGCTGTAGAGGGAGCAAATTGGGTTGGAATGTAAAAAGTGTTGGATTTATTCTAACAGATTTCATATTTCTTTATGTAATTAGATCATGTAGGCTTTGTGTTCAGATTATAGTGTACTCATAGAAAGCAACGATCAGTTTCCAGTTCATTAGGTACACATAGGTTTCACGAATGGCTTTGTGGCACTTGACATGGTGCTTAACATGCCATTTTAACCCAAGAGGTTACTCTAATATTCTGGTCGAACTCCATTCCTTGGGGATTAAAATGTGAGTTTTACAGCCTTGTTTCTGTAAAATTACATTCCAAAATAATGGAAAGGAAAGCAGTTTTTCTCCTGGATTATATTTACTTTTGACATATCGTAAAAATTTGTTTGTGCATTTATTTTAAAAATCTACTTTGTGTAGCCTAAACCATGAACTTTTACTAAACCCAGCAAAGTAACGTTGCCAAAACGTAACCGACCTGCAAGTGTTTTTTTCAACATTAACCATGTGTGTACAACTGCTATCTGGCTGGTAAGTTCAAACAATTAACAATGCAGTTTAAATGTTTGGGGATGTAATTCTAGAAGACAGAAGACAGGTCTGAGATTATATGATCTTCATAATGACAGGACTGCTGCATTAGTCTTAGTTTGACCTAAGTTGCTTAATAAAACCAGAATAGTTTATTCCAACTAATGTGTCTTTTAAACATCACTTTCGTTACAATACAAAAAATGGCCTTGTTTCACTTTCAGACTGTTGTAGTATTGTCAGTTTGTGTTTAGCAGCAGACAGCTGCAGGAAATGAATAACCTGAAAAAGGTAAAACTTAGTAAATTAGTATATCCAACTCTGGCTGTCAGGCTGTGTAAATAGTAAAACCAGTAGCAGCTCACTGTGCCTTTGACAAGGATTACAAGACCATACAGATGTAAACAACTCACTTTCAGTCAGTAAAATATGTTTTAAACTGAAGCAATCACACATATTTACATGTGATTCAGAAAAGGTGAATTCTTCAGTAAAGCTACCTAATAATGCTGACCCAGCAGCTGTACTCATGTGCAATGTCATATTCAACAGTCCGTTGAAGTATGATACAAACCTAAAAATATATGTTCTTGTGTAAAACACCTACCGGGAAGAGCCTTATGTGAATCAGTTGTTAACTAGGGGTCAAATAGGGTCACATCTTTATGCAAAGAAATTTTAAATAAAATAAGCAAGTCTATTGGTCACCCTGACTAGGTTGTAGAATTAAAGTTTTCATATTATACTGTTCAAAAATTTTGAAGCTCAATACCATGTAAGATAAGAGTTGAAACAGGAGACAAAGCTCCTTGAATAACACTCTTGCTCCTACTACTGACACTGCAAACACTACTTTTGTATGCACGACGGCTCCAATTACTACATCTGCAAGTATTGGTGCTGCTGTTGATGCCTCTGCTACAATCATTATATAAATCATACTGCGTATTTAATTGTTCTGTTCACTGATGAACTGCCATTCAATTTCTAGTTATTTTGTAAGGCACGGAAGGTGTACAATAATGCAGACAGGAGACTCACCAGGCATAGCCAATCTTCACCATGGGATTTTTCGCCTTTTTCTTGGGGATGTATTCAGGACCCTCGTCTTCCTCCTCTTCCTGCTCGGCCCCCGTGCTGTCTCTGTGGGTGCCGGCTGCAATGTGAGGCTGTGTGCCCCTCTGCGGCTCCGTCTTGGAGCTGCATAAGGAGACCGCAGGGGAGACATGTAGCCGCAGACACTGACACGCTGCCTGGGTACCGCTCCTCTGCGTCAGGAGCCACCGGACGGGGCCAAGGTGTACACCTAACCGGAAGAAAACACCTTTATTCTTCAGTAGCATGTCTTATTTCCCTCTGTGGAGAGGTTTATGTCAGCTAGTCTAGTTACGTCAAAGGCTGTCCAAGGTAATGTCCCTCTAGAAGACAGCTTGGTTGTCAAGTCAATCATTTCTTAAGGTTCATTTTGCACTAAACGTGTTAATGTTGGAACACTTGTAGTTTACCTTTTAGTGCTGTCCTGGCTGCTGTCACTAAGGGTGCCGCCATGTTTGTTGAGTAACATTGACCGCGCATGCGCACTGGCATTTTGTTGTATCTGACTGCTGCCACCCAGTGGACAACATCGAAGTGTCGCTATTATAAAATACTGCTGGAAACTATTAACGCCACATGGGATGTTAATTACTGAACAGGCCTAGCAGGCACAGACACAGGAAAACTAATAACTGCAAACAAATGCAAAGACACTTAACTGTTCAATAAATCTCTTCTTGTCAGAACTGTTTGAAGTTGATCAAAACAAATGTAATATATTTGCATGACAGCAGGGGATTGCGCTGCTTTTCTATTACCCTTATGTTTTGAATTGTAAATACCTATCATTCTATACATTTGTTTTATTTTGAACTATGTACATGTCATTTATTATGCTGCTGCAAGATGAAAGTCTCACCTTGGAAATTATAACTAATTGCATATTGTGTACTGTTCGAAACCCCCAAAACATAAAGACAGACTCAAAATTCCTGTAAAGATTGGCAAAATGATCACACAAAAGATCAGGCCATTATTAGGTGACAAATAATCAAAAATGATCCTAGACACAGAACCCAGAAATGTGTAACAACTAAAGAGATCCAAAACAGGAGGCCAGACAAATATTAAGTCTGTGTTTCCCTCTGTGACCAGTGATGGTGTCCCACCTTCTACCTGAATGAAGGGCTACTAGGCTTACCAAGTTTTCTTATGTTCATATCAACATTTTATTTATTACACAATTTCCATACCCTTCATGCCAACATTTTACAAAAAGGCTTACAATAGAAGTCTCAATGCATGTCTCCAACATACAGTTCTAGATAAGCAGCAAAGACAATTCAGGGCAGTTCCAATGACTGAGAGCCAACAGACAGTCAGAAAACAAGTGGAGGACAGAGAGCAGCATATTTACAAAAGCATGTTTGGCTAAAAACACTTTTTTAATCTTAAAGAGCCCCAGAATTTTCTGTACAGTACAAAACAAGTCAATAACAAACCCAATGCTACTTTTATGTATGCATTACATACGAGCATTGAAAAACACCTTGAACGTCAGCTTTATTGCCGTAAGGGAAGCAACAGATAAATGGAGTAGTTTAATCTTCCAGGATGTAGTTGGGGTTGACGACCAGAACTGCTTCTTCTTCTGTGATTGCACCCTCTGAGCCCTTCAGGCCGGCCTGAGACAGCTCGATGAGGATGTGATCCTGAGGAAGCAGGAGCACATAGTTTAGTTAGATGTTAAGGTGACAGCTGCTTTCAGTCAGTGGCTGTTTCTGCAGAATCTGGACTCACATAGTGCACCAGCCTGTGGAGGACCTTCTCTATCAGACCCTTCTTCTTGACGAGCTCCTCCTCGGAGTCGATCTCCGACTCGATTTCGCTCAGATACCAGTTCACCACGGCGCTTTTCTTCAGCTCCTTTTCTTCCTCGGCTGCAGCAAAGACAACAGGGAAAGGATTAGTATCAATAATAAAAGGAAAAGGCAGCTGTGGAAATCTGAAGATTCTTTCCAGTGTGAAGAGAGTCAGCTCTTACCTTCCTCTGCTCTGCGTAAATGCAGGACCAGCAGGTTGGAGATGCGTCTGTACTCAGTGAAGGACAGGCGCAGAGATGGTTTGGGCTGGCTGCTAGGCTCTGCATGGCCATTTACGCCATTTACACCATTTACATGTCCGTTGGTTCCATTGACATGACCGTTAATTCCCTCAGCATGGCCGTTTACACCATTCACTCCGTTGGGCACGGCGTTTCCTGCAGAGAAAGTTTGCTTTAGATAAAACCCGGATTTCCTTTCAGTCCTGATACAGTCTGTATGTATGTTACGTCCCTGCATTTGTGCACAGTGTTGGAAAAAGCAATCAGATCCATCACTACATTAAAAGTACTAGTGCCACACTGTTACATTACTCCACTACAAGTAAAAGTCCTGCATTCAACATTTGCTTTAGTACAAAAGCATCCATATAAAAATGCACTTAAAGTATTCGTTATGCAGAATGGCCCCACTCAGATTGTTTTATATATTCAAAACATATAATGAGGTTCTTAGTATTGATGTGTTTATGTAAGCAGAGTTTTAATCTTGTTAAGGTCTAAGTCACTAGTTAACAGATACATTATTTAACTGTTTTTTATGTTTTTTAATCAAATTTTGAACTGGAAAGGATCTAAACCTGGCAGCTAAATGTAGTGGAGTAAAAAGTACAGTATTTGCTACAAAATGTACTTGAGTAGAAGTCTAAGGTTACATAGAATGGAAATAAGTAAAGTACATCACAATTGTACTTAAGTACAGTACTGAGTAACATTCCACCACTGTTTATTGGTACGTGTGTTCTTTGTGGGTCAGTACCATGCTCTTCCTGCTCCTCCTCCTCCATTTCTTCGTCCTGATCCAGGTTGACGTCGGGTGTCTCCACTCTGATGATGGATTTGTTCAGAAGACGGAAAGCTTCCTTTACATGTTTGGGCTGCACCTGAAGACGGAGGGGAAAAAATAAAAATATCAACTTTATGTCATAATCCTGTGAAAAGTTAGATTACTGAACACTGTGTCACTGTCACACTGACACTCTGAAATGTGTTATGAGTGATCAGATCAGTCAGGGTCTGAGACACAGTGATCTGATCAATGAAACCACTTGCGGAGATGTTTGAATGCACTGGAGCACATATTTAATAGCGAAACCGCGATGTGTTTGACTTTTTACTTACATTCAATTAAAAACAGTACAAAGAAAATAGATTCAATGTTCAAACTGACATGATTTTTTTTGTAGATATTCACTCCGAATTTGATGTATTCGATTTTTCATCCAAACTTTGGAATCAGGGTTGATGTTTACTAACATTCAGATTTTATTTATCTTTATTTTAAGTGGTTTTCATTCATAGTTTTTAAAAAAAAGTGTATTTTGATTTTTGAATCTAATATTTTTACATTTATGTTCCAGTGAAATTATATTTACAGTTCAAGAAAACACACTGTTTAACTAAAAGTTTAATTAATGCATGTTTCCAAACTCAATGATTAATCATGTCATTCATTATCTCAGTGTTAAACAAAATAATCTTTTTTCTATATTCATTCACCCCCAACTTATCTCATTACATTTTTTCCTGTATCCTACTGTGTCACATCTTCATTGTTACTTTTGCACGTCACTTTGCAGACTCATTGTCGTACCCACCTCATCACAGCAGTGCATGCGCGCCATGCCCTCCGACAGGCGGATCATGCTCTCCAGCTGTCGCACAGTAATTCTCCAGGCGGACTTGGACACGCCTCCGGAGCCATCACGCTGGCGGAGACGTTTGTACTGCTCCACGATGAACTCCTCAGACTCGCTGGAGATCTACAGGAAGAGCATCAAACGGTAAATCTCAGGTGAAAACCTGTCCACCTGACGAGGACACACACACACCGCTGGCGCCGGCAGAAACACACACCTTAGGTTTAAATTGGCGGGCAAAGAGCAGGTATCTGCGGATCTCATCCAGAGAGTACAGCCTGTCCACAGACTCCTCCACGCGGGAGTGCAGGTCCACGATGCGTCTGGCGATGGCGTAGTCCGTCACCTGGGAGACACAGAGCGACATGCAGCATGAGAGCCCGTCACACACAACAATCATCTGGTTCATATAACAGATAATAAAAATCACCAGCTTTTTCCAGGTGCCCACAGGTGTTACCAATATTGGGAAAACATATCCAATTATTTAAATTTCTATATTATATTTCCTCCTCTCTACTGTGATCTGTGTAAACAGTCTATAGATAAGTCAAGATTTTGACCAGTGTTTGTCATGTGACTGTCTCAGAGAAGACATTTATGTGCAGAGTGCAGAGTTTAATTATTTTTTACATGATCAGGTTTGTGCAAACTGTATTTAAAATGTTAATTTAAAAAAATATCGGAAAATTAAGCAATAGATGAAATACCAAAATGTTAAGCCTAGACCTGGTGGTTTTTCCTGACAGGAGGGTTTGTCACAAATGATTCATACACAGAATATCAAAAATGTGAAACTCTTGTGATCATTTCTATATTTACAGTTTTTAAATAAGCTGTTTTTTCAGTATTTTTTTTTTAAAATACAACAGCCGCTTATGGGGTTCAGCACAGGAACAAGTTCACAGACATACCTCATTACAGTCATCCACCAGGATGAAGAAGAGGTCAAAGCGGCTCATGATCGGCGCGGTGAGGTTGACGTTCTGCTTCAGACTCTTGCTGCGGTCGTAGCGTCCACTGACAGGGTTGGCGGCAGCCAGGATGGAGGTACGGGCGTTCAGCGTGGCCTGGAGGAGACGGAGGCTGGTTAGGTCTGGTTATTCTACTGAGGACGACTGAATGGATTACTTTTGAGTAATAACAGTGAATCATGATTTTAAATTTCACTAGTTGTTTTGGATCTGCTTGTCATTTTATAGGATATTACTTTTCCCCTCCCATCGTTGGGTTTAACCCGGCTGTAGTACCTTGACTCCGGCCTTGGTGATGCTGATGGTCTGCTGTTCCATGGCTTCATGGATGGCCACCTGGTCCTTGAGGTCCATCTTATCAAACTCATCGATGCAGCACACACCCTGGAGGAGAATGCTCATTAATACCACTGAACCCACTTAACAGTCCTCCACTTCCTGCCTAATGACCTGGACCACTCACGTTGTCAGCCAGCATCAGAGCTCCGGCCTCGATGACAAACTCGTGGGACTCCTCGTCTCTGACCACAGCCGCCGTCAGACCCGCGGCACTGCTGGCCTTGCCGCTAGTGTACACTGCTCTGGGACTGAACTCTTCCACATGTCTGCACACACACACACCAAAACTCATTCAGGCATTTATTGATGATTAACAGCAGTGTGTGGAAATGTCTTTATGCTGCTCCACTTACTTGAGGAACTGGCTCTTGGCCGTGCTGGGGTCTCCAACAATGCAGACGTTGATGTCTCCTCTCAGCGAGGTTCCCTCCATGGTCGTCTTGGGAACGCCTCCAAACAGCATCAGCAGGACGCCGCGCTTCACCTCGTCATTGCCTGCATGTAACGGTCACCATTAAACTGAAAATGCACAGCTTTCACACTCTGACGAGACTTTCCTGAGAGAAAGAGGCCTTGCTCACCGTGGATGGTGGGGAAGAGGCTGGTGCACAGGTTGTGGTACAAGTTCTTGTCCTGGCTCATCTCAAACACTTTCTCCCACTCCTTCTCTGTCATCTGACTCTTGATGCTTTCTGCAGTCTGCTCCTCATCCCGCAGCTCCTTGCCGCCAAACTGCAACAGGAGAAAACACTCTGAATACCAGATTTGCTTGGACCACCGTGCCTTTTTCTGCTGTAGGTGTAGTAATGCACTGATTATCAGCTTGTGCGCATCTTACTCGTGGGTTGGTCGGGGCCACGTTGCAGGCCAGGAAGGCCAGGCGGTACGAGAGCTCTCTGACTCCCAGAGCTTTCAGCCCTCTCAGACCCTCAGCCTCGAAGCCCTGCGGTCCTCCAGGTACACGGGTGCCGGACTCTGCTCGTACACCTAAAGACAGAGAGCCCATGCAGACATTACTGTGGTGACCCATATGACAATTTCAAGTACTGTCTTTATCACAATTTAACCCCAGGAAGTTTAAGTTCAGTTTTGTTTTTTTTAATCCTATGGCCTCATTTTAAATCACAAGCACATTTTAAATCGCTAACCCTAACCCTAACTGAAAGCTCAGAGTGCCGTCAAACCGTACCTGGAGTGTTGAGCTGAGACACGTCCGGCACGACGATGAGGCTGCCGGTGAAGTCACAGCGGTCTCCAGCCTGAGCCGTCTCCACGGCCTCAGCCCTCAGGACGATCTCCAGAGAGCGAGGGATTGAACCACGAGGCAGCTCCGCCTGGGTCTCCTGGATACGCACCTGGGCACATAGAGTCAGACTGTCAGAATCCTTCAGTTACGCAAAAGTAAACACCTATGTATAGATGCGCATACATTCTTCAGGGATCTTACACCTTTCCAACATCAAACTTAAACACTTTTAGGTTGAATAAATGCCATTTATACTCAGTGCATACAGTGTACACAGTATGCTGTTTATTTCACTTCATCACATTTAATTAAATGTTATTGAACCATAAACACGGATTATTCATGAAAGCATTCTACTGAAGCATTATTTTTTTTAATTTTAGCAATTAATTCCAAATTAATGCACATTCAAACCTTGAACACATCCGACTATGAAGTGTCAGATTTCCAGCACCCCTGGGAGAATTCAGTTACCTTCTGGAAGTCGATGAACTTGGACTTGTGTGTATCCAGGTGGAAGCGGGTCCGGTTGTTGCAGACAGGGTTCCTGCAGATGGTGGGTGGGGAGTACTTGAATTGCTGAGGGACGTCTTTGATCACTGCCTGGCAGTCCATGCACAGGAAGGTGCCGCTCACCTACACAGACATCATTATAGAGAGAAAATATGAGACAAGCTCTACATCGCTTTATTTTTATTATCACAGCTTGGATTTGTTTTGGAAGCACAGAGCACCTCTGGGTGTACATGGCCTGTGCTGCATGCAGGATATCTTACCAGCTCAGGGTGCACTGGGTGCGTCCTCACCACCTGACCACTGATCCTCACCAGGGTGCCAATACGCATCGATGACAGTTCACGGATCCTGGAGTACACACAAGCAAAAGGTTGATACACTGATGCTGCCAAGTCTCTGATTTCATGCAATTTGAAAAAATAGAAGTGATTTCTAATCAAACTTCCACACCATGTGAATTCACATTAAAACATGACCAAGCAACTCTAAATGAACTAAAAGTACATGCACAGTGATTGACAGGTGTGTCTTACTTATGTCTGGTGGGCAGATCCTCGAGGGCGACATAAAACTCCTTGTTTAGAGGAACATTCCCATGATCCCGTGCAAAGTTGCGCACTGCCCGACAAAGGAAGGGGTACACTCTGAAAGGCAGAAAATTAACGGCTCTTTTTAAAAAAAAAAATCTTCTGATTAGGCCTTAGAAAACAAGGAAAATACAACACCTTTGATATGACAACATCCAATTTTTCAGATGATATTTATTACTGAATATCGTTATAGTAGATTTCATCGCTCTAATTCATCGATATAGATTCATTATCTTCTGCATGTGCGCATGCAGACAGTCAGCAGATTTACTGGTGGGACAAAGCCACAGTGAAGGTCCAGCACCTCAACGTGTTCATGATCTTAGGTTGATGATGTAGCTCACCTGTAGTACTCCTCCTGGATGGTGGTAGCTAGCTCCTGGTTGAAGCCCTCCAGATCTGTAAAGCTCACCAGCAGGGTGTTCCTCTCGGGCCTGATCAGCTCCTCAGCCTCCCGGACATACTTCACCTCCCCATCCCCAGTCTGGAACCTGCACATGGGTACAGGCAGCGGCGGAAATAATTACATAATTAAAACCCACAAAACGCCGATTAACACAGCATTAGATTTTTATAATTATTGATAAAGCACATTATTTCAATTATGCATCATGCGATCAGCTCGTGTCCAGTCGGTTTCGGCCGACAACAACACAATGAAGCCTGTTGCCGTCTCACTTACTCCTCCAAGAAAGCCTGGAATAACTTCTGGCATTTTTCAGCCAACTCGTCTTTCACCATCTCCCCGGCATTCTCCGCGGCTGTTGTGGCAACATCCATACTGAAACACCGTCAAACTGGAATAAAAGACTCAGAAACTTGAGCGAAACACAGAGTTACTCCTTTCTCCGGACGGACACACACAGCACGCTGCAGTCAGACAACAGATTGACAGTTTCGCGCGAAAAGAGAGACATGTGACCTTTGGCGCGCCGCTGTGGACCAATCCGTGATGAGACGGATATGTTCTGTAACTTTTAGCCAATCAGAAGATAAAATGTCTAGTGACGTAAAGTCATTCCGCTCTTCCACGCTTCCTGCTCCAGACAAATAAAGTTCAAGAGAAAAAATGAAGAAAAGATGTTATTTTTTTGTTTTGTTTTGGTTTTTTTAAAGATTCTACCTCTTCCATGCGCATGTACAGTATATTTTATCCTTTAGGTAAAAGATTTACGAAGACAAGCTTCGAAATTATTAAATGTTTTTTTGGTTTTCAGTTTTGCAAAATGCTTCGAGAAACACAGTTTATAAATGTCTATGATTACTTCATTGCCTCTAGCCACATATGTAATATGATTAATAATAATAATAATAATAATAGTAATACATTATTTTATACATAATGACAACCATAAACGCTGGTAGAGAGAATGACAACCCAGTGTTATTGTTATCAAGGAGTAAAAATCAATATGATAATAATTATTAACAATTACATGGAAAATACATTGCTTTTTCGTGTGTACTGTATAACTAACTGTGTAAACCACGTATTAAATGTAGTGCTACAGTTCCCCACTGTGACCGCTGGGGGGCAGTGGACGCTGATCCTAAATACCCTCATCAACAGGTTCACATTAAGAACCGCTACGCTTGTCCTCCAGTGACCACTGGAGTAGGCTGTTTATTAATGAGGGTGGAGAAACACACAGAGTAATTCATCACAATAATGTAGCAGAGGTTTAAATGTAAAGGAGAGTCAAACTTTTTGCTCTCAAAATAGGTGTAACGGCAAATAGTCCCAGTCATACCAAATAATGTAGAATAAACAGTGTGGGAGTTGTGTTGACAATTTGATGCCACATTGAAACCCATATGTAATGGTAATTTTTTGCTAACTGATAAATTAAAATGTGTTGGCATACATGCACCATTACATTATAGTGTGATATAATGTTCTAAGGGTTTATGTACTGCTAATAATCCTGATTGAGAGGTTCAAGTAAGGTACTGTTGAACTGGGTAGAATAAATTCTGTTCCAAACTCACACAAACAGTCAGCAGTCTGCCTCGGCAGAGTTCAGTCCCGGGACCACCTGCGACCAGCTAACACTGATCTCCACTCTATTATTCCATTAATGTCTATTTCTGCTCCCACATCATTCTCACGTCCCCACCTGCAGAGGTCAATACAAACACTCCCGGCAGGCTATTGGTTTCACCTGTCACATTGTATTAATCCACCAGGAACAAGGCAGGAAGTTGTTGCTGGCCATTTGGATGCAGCCCAGTCTTGCGCTCCCTCTTTATTTCTCCTTTTGTGTTGACCTCTGGTTTTCCCACGATTGTTCAGCAGCAGGAAGCTCAACCTGTCTCAATATGAGGGAACCTGACCATCTGTAGGCGGACACACACACACAAACTCACACACATGCGTCACAAGAGGATCACTGTGATCAATGATGGGGAGAAGGGCATTTTATATATCTACCACTGTAATGTAATAAATTAGATGTATAAAGAAACTGAACTGAACAGAAACACTCTATCGATAGTATTGGTGCCACTGCTGTTAAAAATAAAAACACACACATACAGATACACACAGCTGGTAGTTGCAGATTTAGTGTAATCATCATGCAGCAGGCACCAAACCAGCATGTGCACGCAGATTTATGGCAACAGGTGAAAATGAAGTTGGTGGGAACAGACAGATGTAGGAGCAGCAGGATATGAAATAAAAGAGTATTTAAAAAAGACTCATTTCCTGCTGTATTGATATCCACATGGTGACACATGGTCATTGTTTTGGTGGGGAACTTCTGCAAACTCGCCCTGAACAAAACACGGACTGCAGATTAAAGGGATGATATCCAAGGGTGCTATCATCTTTACTGGTAGAACAGAGGTTAGGGAGCTGTCACCACAGTTGGTTTGGGTTAAGAAGACTGTTCAACCAATCAGAAAGCCAGAGAAGCTATTAAACTTAAACAAATTTGGTTGACAGGGACTGTTCATGAGATGAGGTTGCTTTGGAACTCATATATTGTCTTTTTGGCGTTGCCATGGGCAGTCTTCAAGTGAAAGGGGATGTTTTTTGTTGTTTCTACCTGAATATTATATGGTAATCACAGCCTGAGCAAATAACCCCTATATTTTAATTTTATTACCGTTACCACGTTACTGCTTTTGTAAAGAAAGACAAGTATAGATGGTTTCTAATCCAAGGTTCAAAACTGTGAAAGTCTTAAAATGGGTGATTGTATCACATTTGTATCATCATAAGAGCTACCGACATCCTGTCCTTTGACACTCCAGTGTGTTTCCACATCACTAGTAAACCTGATCCTTCACAGTGTCCTTCAGTGTCTCTCCGTCATGTTGTTAGAGTGATTTATTCTGTGGCAGCTCTCGGTGTTAGCGGGTGCAGAGCTCCTCGGGTGTTTGATTGTTTTAACTGCTTGTTTTTCCTAAAATGAGCCGCAGGAAGTCTTTCCTGTTTTGAACACACTATGAATAGAAGAGGATTGTGTTTCTCTGTGTGTGTGCTTGTGTGAAGGAGAGAGAGAGAGATGAGGCAAAATTAAGAAAATGTAGTTTGTTTGTTTTTTTATATTGACTGAGGATGAAATGACTCCACACATTTCTGTAGGTATAACTTCACATGACAGAATACAGTTCC
>JAOWBC010000115.1:1006203-1018853 GCA_028566105.1 Hypoplectrus providencianus | reverse complement strand
TTTTTTTATATTGACTGAGGATGAAATGACTCCACACATTTCTGTAGGTATAACTTCACATGACAGAATACAGTTCCAGTCCGTGCTTCATGGTGGTGCTGAATTAATGGATTCTTCCTTTTCGTCCCTCTCCTCTTCATCCTCCTCCTCTCTGCTCCAGGAAACAGGACACAGTAAACTTCCAGCTTCTGTTTCTCTCACTTCCCAGTGGAAGTAGGTTATGTGGGAAGCACTTTGTATGTGTGTGTATGAATATAAGTACTGGAAAAATAGACCTCCTGACCCTTTTGTGCTTCCCTCTCTCTCACGTAAAAGAAACAAACTGTTTATATCATCAACATAAATCTAGATGGCACAAACACATCCACACAGGCCCTCACACGTGTGACTCACATACACCTGGCTGTCTCACGTCACGGTTTCATTTTTCGAAACCAATTTTTCCTGTGTTCATGCTCCGGATCAGTGGATTCAGATGGCATTGTGGCGGCTGAGTGACTGTGAGTCAATATGAAGGGAAACAAGCTGATGATAATAAAGATTAGGACACATGCCACGGTGCCAGCTAATTTCAACACTTTTCAAAGAGTCTGAAACTGTAAACCGCCAACTGTGCCTCAAAGCAAACCAAACCAAACAAGAAAAGGTCGTTTTTTCCAAAAACAATGATTTGTGGCAGTTTGTTGGCAGCTGTAAACTGGCAATTAAACCACAAAACAAATTTGATTCAGACTTGTCCACCTTTCCTGTTCCTTTGCAATGTGTTTTTTGTGATAAAGCTCAGATGCTTTCATCTCATTAGCTTGCTTGGTAGACTAAATTGTTTGTGTTATGAAATGTTTCCTAATGAAATGTATTTTGGGTGAGGGTGCCATTCGCTGCAGTGCATTGGTTAAAATACAAACCCGGACTTCAGTTTCACTCAGGAAGCAAGAAACTTACAGACATTTTCGCAAATTTTGTGTATTTTATTATAAACAATAAACAGTATATAACAAGCACAGCAGCACTTTGAATATAAAAACATTATTTACAGGAGGGAGAAGACAAGTCGTGGGCCAGCAGACTGCTTCTTACTGTATCTGTGTGTAAACGTCCTTAAAAACACACACTCATACATATGTTTATATATATATACAGTATATACACACATTTATATACAGCAAAAGCAAACACTAGCTGGAATGTAAACTAGAGGACTCGGACTCCGTGGTGGTGGAGGCCCCTGGGCGTCTTCTTGGTAAAATCTTCAAACTTGAGGCTCGGCTCAGAGTGAGGGCTCTGCGGGCTGAACTCTTGAACCCGGCACCCAGGAAGGCGTACAGCAGTGGGTTCAGGCAACAGTGTGCAAATGCCATGGGCTCAGCTACTGCCAGCCACACGCCCAGCACGGCCTCCAGCCCGCAGCCTCGGGGCAGGACCTCCAGACGCAGCAGAGCGTCCACAGAGATGCCCGCTCCGTACGGCAGCCAGCACACGAAGAAGCAGAGAACCAAAGCGATGGTGGTTCTGACGGCTCGCCGCTTCTGCCTCTGACCCCCAAGGGGGCCTCGGGTCAGCCTGGTGACGATGACGCAGTAGCACACCAGGAGGACCAGGCCTGGGATCACCAGACCCACCAGGACCAGCTGGAGGTGGAAGACTGCAACCCAGATAGGAGCGTTGTGTGCTGGGTAGAAGCGCTGGCACAGAGTGGCTCCCTCGCCTCCTTCCTGAGTCCGAGCAAACACCAAGTCAGGCACTGCCAGGAGGCCAGCAGGCAGCCAAGCCCCTGCAGGGACAGAAGGAGAATAAGTAAGGGACTGTGGGAGTGAGGAGTAAGTCAGAAGAAAGAAGAGCTGTGAAAGTAGAAATGAAATCAAACCAGCACTCACCTACGTAAACCAGTTTGTGTGCCAGCAGCTGCCTCAGCCCGCCGGTGTTAGTGTCCGTGGCTCGGACCACAGCCAGGTAGCGGTCCAGGCTGATGAACGCCAGGATGAGCACGCTGCCGTACAGGTTAACTGTGTAGATAACGTGCACTCCAACACAGGTAACGGCTCCAAAGCGCCAGTCTGCCAAAGCTGAGTCCACGGCCCAGAACGGCAGCGCCAGGACAAAGAGGAGATCAGCAGCTGAGAGGTGGAGGCGGTACCGGTCTGTCAGGCTGCACTTTGACCTGAATGCAAAAAGGAGAGGAAATGAAAAAAAAATGAAGGAGTTCTTATTGGTTCTGTCAAAGAAACAAACAGATGATTTTGATCAGATCAACTCCCAGCCCTTTCCCTCACCTGCGCTGGCAGCCCAGCACTATGACCACCAGGCCGTTTCCAGTGATGCCCAAGGTGAAGATGAGTGCGTAGACCACAGGCAGGAACACCTGCTGGAGGTCAGCAGTCATCACATGCTCCACGTCGCAGGGCTCCTCCAGATCCCCCCCGAGGTCACCAGAACCAGATCCTGAGCCTGTGTCATTGTAGTCATAGTCGAAGACAATATGCTGCAGAGAGGATGTTGATTAACCACAAGAAGCAAAAATTATCCTAAAGATAAATTTGTGAAATTACATATAAGCACCAGCATTTGACTAAACATGACGGACAACCTTACCTCATAGTACGACATGACGGAGATGGTCCTGCTCCTTTCTCAGTGGAGTGAAGTCGAGAATCTGTCTCCAGTGGATTTATAAAGGCATGAAGCTCCTCCCCTTACACTGCACACATCTGTGTTCCTGTTGAAATGTTTTTCCTGTTTTCGAGGTGTCAGGTGCTGATAGCGCTTCTATCACAGGATACTGTGTTGTGTGCGTGCACTCCTTGAATTGTTTTGGCCCTGAGACCTCTGGTTTGTGATAATCAGGGCCTATAGGCAATAGGAAAGACTGCAGACAATGTGTATGTGTGACAGTATCTCTCCAAACTACATGCTCCATTAAATCAGGACAGGCAGCAGGAGTCTGAGCCCCCACTAGAGTGTGCACATACTTGTTGTATTTGCGTCACAATGTTATATGATGCATGTGTGCATCAACATGCATGAGAGGGAGACAGAGACCCAGGGAGAGCAGAAGGAGCGTGGTATTCTGCAAGTGAATGTGAGGTGATTATCAGCTGTGTTCTGGTAATGCTGTTAGACTGCTGATTGTCTTTCACTGTCAATGAACCACAAGTGAAGGTGAGGCTGGATTGTGAGCCTCTTCTTTTCTTACTGGGTGTTTACTATGAAAAGAAAACTTTTCTTGACAAAAAAAGTTGACAAAATAAAAAATGTTTTAAGGATAAGTGCTAAAATGGTAAATAAAAGAAGGAATTAAATTTTACTCATGGTTGCATTACGAGTAATTTCCTTTCTGCTTTAATATCAACAATAGATTTAACATTTAATGTAAAATGCAACAGCTGGAGCTGTGATTGGCCAGCTGCTGTATGTTGGCAGGAGTCTGACCAATCAGAGCACCTACTGCGCAGACAATTTGACTTGATTTGTAGGTGTTGCAGTGTTTATACATGAAAAAAAAAAACTGTAAATAATAAAACAGGAAACAAATTGTTAAATAGATTACTTGCAGACGATTTAAATGGAAATACAGAATGTTAAATGATGCCGTGTCACCTAGAGATGCCTTAAATAAAGTTTTTTTTGTCAAACTTTCCTGAATTAATGTATATTTACCATCTGTGTAAAATTCAAACGCCCAGTGTGCTCTGATTGGTCCATGTTTATGGATTTCCAGCTTCTGCACTCTCTGTGTTTCTGCACCATCATTGCAGCACATGGATGTATAAACATTTGTGGATACAGGGTTAGAGACATGCCCTGTTCATTCCTTTGAAATTTGGTCAGTGGGGCTCGAAATTGACATTCTGGACTTTGTATTTTTATACTTTAATATTTATTTTGCACCTAGATCTGCTTTATAGTCAAAAATGTCATGAAAATCTCACTTTTTATGCTGTGGGACCTTTAAGTGTTAAACTCCATATTTCACATCTATGTGCTGTGCTGAGCCAGTCAGCAGACGCATTTCCTGGCTTTTCACTCAAGTTGGCTTTACATCCCATCCTCACTCTATACATTAATCCCAATTGCAAACAACAGCTCCCACCCCCAAAGTCCGTCAAACCTTGCAGACCCAACTCTCTGTCCCTTATCTCTTGCTCATTTCCCCCACGCTTCCTCCACACTCATAGCTATCAGCACCAAAATCTTGAAAGTATACGCTGTGTAAAAAGAGCTGAAAAACCCAAGAACTCAGTGACAGTACTGGCTGTAGTTAATGGATTTACATTGTTGAATTGAAAGTAGTTTTAAAGCAGACATTGTCCTCTCATTCAAGAAATCACAGGTATAAGTTATTCCATTGATAAAAGGCTGTGCATAACATCTTCAGGTTGTTTTGCTCGATTGGAAACTAAATGAGGGTTATTACTACTAGATAAACCTGTGCTTTTATCTTCTTTCAGGTCCTGTGGAGAAGACTCACAACACGGCAAAGGATTGAGATATTTGTGCTGATTGCATCGAGTGGCGCCACCATGTGGGCTGATGAAGATTGTGTCTAAGACTACCCTCCTGTACAGCATATGTGAGCAAAAGGGTCAACATTTAAGGTGCCATGTTATCTTAAAGTAGTATGTCCCAATTTTACACATACTATGTACAAGAGAACGCACTTTGTAAGAGCAACTGTCTACTGGTGATTTATTATAGGGATCCAGTACAAACAGCCTTAATGTAAAAACATTTATTTACAGGTATACAGTTAAATTAATTTTTAAATAAATGTTATTTTGAAACACAAGAAAAAATATGTGCAAAAAAGTACTACAAGCAGTAGTGTGAAAATAAAGACTCTTGCCTAAGAAAAGAATGACTGCCAAGATTAACAACAAACAGCACAACATTGGCAACATTAGGGTCTCCAAACTACTCTGAACACTGTGATTGTAACAATGTTTCTTTAACGCTTTTCCTTTATGATCATGCTGCTGTTGCATTGCAACTGAGAAAGCAAGTCTCTGAACCCACCCTTCCTTTTTGGTGATTTTTGCTTTGGCAGGACTGTTTTCCTGGGGGTCTCCTGGGGGACTGTAGGGGGAATCAAGTCAACAATCAGATTTGTGTCTGCATGGACTCCTTGTTCACTTCCACTCTCAAAACTGCTGTCGTCACAGCTGGTTTGGTGAAGGTCGCTCCTGTTGGTACTGTGACTACGGCGGTGTCTGTGTCTGTGGACACGCTTCTGCTTGGCGACTGGAGGACTCTGAGAATCATCTCTTGTCCTCTTTCTCCCAGTCTTCTTCATTTTCTTTTTCACTGGTACCCTGGCACGCTGTTTCAGGTTCCTGTCACAAAGACACACCACACTCAGGTTCATATTTAATGTTAAAAGAGGAGTGGGGACTGTGTGATGGATGAAGATGAATTACCTCTGAAGGAATGGGTGCTGCCTCAGGCAGGCTGATGGAGGTCCCTCTACTACACATTGCACTCGTCGCCTTGCATCATTCATGTCCAGGCGTCTATTCTTAAACAGCTCTATATGGGTCAAAATCTTCCTGACAAAACAGAGAGGTGTAGTAATAATAAGCTAATAGTGAAGTTGTCACAATACCAGAATTTTATTTTTTATATTTTTATCAGAAAATGTTGTGCAGACAACTCTTGACATTTATACAGCAAACTGATTCATATTTACTCATTTCCTACAGACTGACTATAACAAAAGAAAAGAAGACAAGGGTGAAAGATAAATACAATACATGGGAAGAGGGGAATATTCACATTTACCCCCACAGACATCAGTCCACCCAGCACTGTACGTTTTTAAGTCGTGCTCAATGTATTTGTCTTTAAAAGAAGAAACAAATAAATAAAAGGGGACCATGTCTTCCAAAATATCTGATTTTTCCCCCCATGATTATGACAAAATAAAGCATTGATGAGTGACAGCTCATTTACTGGATGCCTTTGATATTATTGTATAATCACTTTTGAGTGTGGCTCTATTTAAATTTTGAGTACATTACAGAGGACAGTAAATATTTCAGTCCAAAGATGAATTAGTTTTTGTACTAAACTGTAAAGTAACCAAAATTTGTCACAGGAAAGGGAAACATTGAAATCTATTTTGTTCATTTTGCATTTTGAATAATATAACCTATGCAGCACTTTAAACTGTATCAGAAATGTTAGGTATTTATAGAACAGGTACTGAAATTTTGTAAGCTTTCATCCCATAAGTGTTTGGAGATTTGTTGACCCATCTTGTCCTCCTACGCTATCTTGCAAATCTCGGATGCAGGGACCATAATACAATCCCAGGATTTTAATCTTTGTTTAGGGGAGATCAGGCCAGGTTGTGCTCTTAGTTAGTGGTCCTTATCTTAGGTGGCTCTTTCAATACAATCACACATGATTTTCAGTATAGTTCTGAGCATAGCTACTATTGTTCATCATTAAAGCCAGTTACTCCCCACATATACATAAGCAGTGTTACCTCCCGGCATTGAGCAGCCTCCTGGGTCTCCACTTCTTGATCAGGACCCACTGGTCACATGTCAGGGACTTTGGATCTAAAGAATATAATATTTTGCAGGTTGACATGAAAAGCTTTACTACAAAAAAATAGGTCTCAAGAATTGATATCAAGGACTTACGATGATATACAATAACCATATCATCAGATTTTTTCTCTCTGACCACTGTTTTCACACAAACATACATGTATGTGTTCATAAAACATGTAATAAATGCACTCACCATTGTCCATGATTTTGTTTTTAACTGGTGCCTTCATCCTCCTTGCCCTCTTATAGAGAGTTGTACAGGCCTTACATAAGTCCTGTAAGGTGCTGGCTTTCTTGGGAGAGGTGATGGGTAGGACGGAAGGACCAGAAGCTATGCTTTTAACAGAGCTAGAGTCTTCATCCGACTCATGCAATCCTTCATCAGCCACCTCCACAAACATTTCTTCCCCCTCCTCGCCAACACCTTTTGCCTCATGAATATTGTTGATAATGTCAATGATATCACGGACCTTCCTTTCATCTTTATCGACACTGTTGCCAGCTCCTTTCCTCCTCAGCCCTTTCTTCAGTGTTTTATCTTTCAACATGGGCCAGATAACTTCTTCAGTTTGCAAGGGACTTCTCAGGGGACCCCTCTTGGAGGCCTTTGATCGCCTCGAGGAGCGATGGGGAGACATAGGTGTTTTCAACTTCAGACTATATTCAAATGACCTGAGACAGAGAGCAAAAGTTAACACCTGTGTAGTAAAAAAAAATGCATGTGATCATCAAGCTGCAAAGACTTAAATAATTTTGCATATTTAACTAAAAATTCACATGATGTTGAGAAAGTTTTCATGCATGCTTACCTGTAATATTCTACTCTTATGGACATTGAATTTGTGGTAGACTCAAAGCTGTCTGCTTCATACTCGCTGTCAGTGGCAAGCCTATAAAGACAGCAAGCAACTCTGAATGGTCAATAATCCAATCAGCACAGTATGACAAATATCATCATGTTCTTGTTTAATCTGTACAGCATTGTAAGATAGTTATTCTATAAAACACAATCTGTCACATGCTTAATTATATTCCAGATGTTTAAGGAGAAAAGGTCTTTGTTGACGTATCAACTAGTTTTATTAGAGTTCCTACACCTTATCAAAAGTTAAATTTGTACACTTTTCAATACATAATGTATATACAGTGGAATGATTATTACAATTCTTCCCCACATTGTTATAGTGCTTGATAACCAGAATTATGTTTTGTGTTAGATTAAGGGGTGAAAAAAAAATCTTTCACGTTTAAAAATGTGTCCTGTCATGTCAATTTCGAATAGTCTCAAGATTTTCAAGCACATCAGAAATATCTGACAAATCGACTAGTTATTCGACTAACATCTCGAAGACGAGTTTCTTGCCTCCTCCAACCCCACAGAAAACATGAACACTGCTGAAAGACTCCCTCTCCCTCTCATCAGTTTATCTTGTCTTAAGTTTTTACCAAAGAAACGTTCACAAATATAAAATGCTTCTGTTCGTTAGCTTGTTTTAGCTTCCTGTTTAGGCTAGATAAAATTAAACACAGTAAACAACCATCAACAGCACTAGCTATCTATAAAACACTTACTGCTCCTCATACCGTTCACGGTTTACATGGTTTGTCATGTTTATAACTGGTTTTACGTAAATCGAAATATGTTATCACCACGTAGCGCAAAGCGTTTACTTTTTAACATACTGGCTTGTTCCCGATAGAGCTCGAGGACTTCAGGGAGTGTTCTGTTATGTTATTGCGCTCGAGGATCACATCCTTAAACAGCGCGGTAAAACTTTTGGGCGGAAGTCGGAAGCTCGTTGCCAATTCTTCTTCTTCTGCTGCTTTTTGGCCATAACAGAAAAAAATGGCGCTCTATCCCCGCCAACTGGACAAGCGCCTAAAACGTCATTTTGGAAATCTGTGACTATGGTCTTAAAGAATGTCGCTAATACGCCAAGTAGTTCATTGATGTCGCTTACAACAGAAAAAAGCGAACCTAAAAGGCAGATTTTTTTCCTTCAGTTTTTTGTTTTGTAAGTTGTCGTGACTGCCACATCTGAATTTACAAATACTGCATAAACGAGGGATGCACAATAAATACTTTTGACATTATTGATCAAATCAGGTGTACTGGTGATCGGAATGTAACTAAGTACATTTATTAAAATACTGTTCTAGTTCAATTTGGAGGTACTGGTACTTTACTTGAATATTTCCATTTTATGAAGCTTTATACTTATACTCAACAAGCAAATATTGTAGTAGTAGTACTTTATACTCCACTACATTAAGCTGCCAGCTTTAGTTACTTTTCAGGTGGAGATTTAGCTCAAAGAACATGACCAATTTTAAGTGATGAGACTTTTTTTGTTTGTTTGTTTGTTTGTTTGTTTGTTTTTTGTTTCAGTATATAAAGTAGTGAAAATTAGCTTTACCTTGAGAAAATTAAAAATGCTGCTTTCATAAATACATAAGTAATACCAATCCAATTATATATTTGGAATTGAGTGCATTTTAATCTTGTTACTTTTCTACTTTTTCTTAAATTAGTTTTAAATGCAGCACTTTTACCCTCAGTGGACTCATTTCAAAGTATGGCAGTAGTAATTTTACTTCTGGATCTGATTGCCTTTTCCATCACTGCAGTAAGCACGGTGGAACCAATGAAATTTCTATTAATTAAATCTACCTGAAGTGATACTTGAATAGCCTGTACTTTAAACTTTTTTAAAAATTATTATTTTGTTTAGGTAACAGAATTATGGTAAGGTAATTATGATAATAAGACTTGCAGTTGCAATTGCAGTTTGGTTAGGTTAATGGAACATAACAAATTATTTAAAGTTTGTAAGCAAAAATATATCACAAAAAAACCCCACTACCTCTTCCTCCATTGAACACTGACCATTTCCCTCATCTCTAGCTGTTATTGTGTTATCAGTCACACAAAATAAGTCAAAGTCCGATATCAATAAGCTAAAACTGGCACTAGTGGTGGACTGCGATGATTGCTGTTTTTTAGGCCAGGACTTTGAACACAAACAACTCTGCTACTTCAGGGCAGGACTACTTACACTGGCACTGAAAGAATAGAGGATTCAGTGCGCAGCAGACACAGGAGTGACAACAATACAACAATGTGGAAAGCAGCCGTGTTTGTGGTCCTGCTGATGCACATGCAAATTCAGGTGAATGGTGCTGTAGATAAGACCACCAGGCCTGTGGCAGAAAGCTCCAGGCCAGAGAAAAAGGTGAGAAAAGAGGAGGCTGAAGCCACCAACACCATTCCTGCAAGTGGCATCCCAAGTTTCTTGGGAAACTTGCTGGTGGTGCCCATGGATGGAAGTCACTGGGTGGGTATAAAGGCAATGGCTGAAGAAATGGGTCGCCGTGGACACCGGGTCACTGTGGTGATACCAGAGGTCAGCATACGGATGGGTCCAGGAAAACACTTCCACACCGTGACCTATCCTGTCCCTTATGCCAAGGCTTATCTTGATGCTTTCATGTTTGCACACAAGGATGTGATACAAAAATCTGCACAGCCATTCACAGAGAAGATTAAGAAACGCTTCACACAAATCCAAAGGATTACCGAATTTATCCGCACCTCAGTAGAGGGCCTCCTGTTCAATGACAGTCTGGTTTCACATCTGGCACAGCAGGTGAGTGCGGATATAAAGGCTTCTATAGGATTATTTCATGACTGTGTGAATTTATAGTTTACAATTAGTGCATCCAGAAGATTTACTGTCTTTGCGCCTTTCCACACTTCAGAACTTTGATGCTGTCCTAGCAGACCCATTGATGCCCGCAGGTTCATTATTAGCAAGGAAATTAGGTAAGTTCTGCCAGACTCGTTGTCTTTATCTGTATGGAAGTCCATTTAAATCAGTGTTCCATCAATAGCTGACCACTGGAAGCCAAATCAGGCCAGGGGCCAGAAGTAGAGTGCCAAAAATTTCATAACAACCCCACTGCCACCCCCACCCCCCAGCCTCTACTGCTCTTGCTTTGACCATGACCATCTTTTGCCACCTGTAAGGTTTCAATAGTGCATCTTGCGTGGTAAATAAAACAGAGCAACATATAAACACTTTGCAAAACTACTCAAAACTGCTGCTGTTTTAAAAATCTCCTCACCCACATTTAAGCCCCACCCATTTGGGTTTCACATTGTGTGTTTAAGTGGCTTTCAAAGAAAATCATAATGATAAATTATTAAACCATTAACCAAAGCAAACCTAAAACTGCTTTTCCAGACAGACTGCAAACATCAGATCTGGAAACTGACCTTGTCGATGCAGTTATTCAACTTCTGCTAGTGCAAACTGCAGAGTCACAGCAGGCTGTTGGCTAATAAAGACACTGGCTCTTAAATCAAAATAGCAAGCTAAACCTCGCTAGCTAACCAGCTTTTGTCTCAGCAGCAAAGAAAGGTTTTTTAAGAAATATAAGAAAAAAGAAAAATGTTTTGGTCCATTGGCATAATTCTATAAAAATATTTCAAGGTGTAGTTATTTCTGGAACATTACTGAAGCATTTAATAATTTAATTTATTTATTTAACATTTCAATGGCATTCATTATATCTGTGCTCTGAAAATTGCATATCTTATCATATCTTATCATTTCTGTCAATTGAGCTGCCTTGGCTAGACATTCCCAGCTCACCATCACTACACATGGAATATTCTTTTTATTTCTGTCTTTATCTATTTTTTTTTTTTTTTAAATAGTCTTAATTGGCATTCCATATATCTGTGCTCTTATTCGTCGGCATATATTCTCATCACGACTTATTATTTCCAGGTATCCCCACAATAAATTTGCTGAGGGGAATGCCGTGTCATTTGGATATGAGGTCTGCAGGCTGCCCATCCCCGCCATCATATGTTCCCCGCTTCTTCACCGGATACATCGATAAAATGAGCTTCAAGGAGAGAGCTGTTAATACTTTGGTGAGCCATTATTACAAGATATGCAGTGGGAGGTGCATGCATGAAGGATGGCCATTTTCTAATATGAACTCCATTCCACTATTCTAGGTATAGTACATTTCTGCATGGACCAAAACATTTCCCACTATGTCACTATATCACTTTTTTCCCCACAAAATTCAAGAAAAAGGTCTGACATTTTGGAAGTAGATGCCTTATCTCAAATAAGATCCCACTATCTATGAATACTAACTGCCTATGTCATCAAGGTTAATCTTTTATTAACGTGTGTCTCTATAAATTTCATTCATTTGATGACCCACTTAATCTTGAAGTGCATAATACCATAAATAACTTACATTGTTAAAACGTAACTCACATTGTAACTTACACACAGTTTAAATTAAAGTCTTAAACCAGGCATATAAACCTTACTTTTTATATTTGTTTGTTATTCCGTTGCCTCTGACCTACAGGCGGCTTTAACGGAGCCGCTGATGTGCAGACTGATGACTTGGCACTTTGACACAATAGCCTATCAGTTCCTGGGAGAGGAGGTGGGCATAGCTGAAGTGCTGTCAGACTCTGCAATCTGGTTGATAAGGTAACATGTGGAATATAAGATTTATGGATATCTGGTAGAAAAACACATCAACAGCAATTGTTCTTTTACACATACTGTATGTCATCTTACTGATTAACAGGGGAGGGATATAATCTACATTACATTTTTGTGACGCTGTGTTTAAACAGGATGGACTTCACACTGGACTTTCCACGCCCCCTCATGCCTAATATAATACCAGTTGGTGGACTCAACTGCAATGTGAGACACCCTCTGCCTGAGGTAATTTTTATTTCTTTGTATTCTGTTGAGAGAAGTGAGGTTGGACCTAAACACACAACTCAGCAGGCAGGAATCACTGCAAACAAAAGTTATTTTGTTAAATGAGTTGGTGAGGTGAAGATAGTCCAGGATGAAACAACCACATGGAAGATGCACTTGGCATCTTCCATGTGGTTGGACGCAAGGCGCTGGGATGCTGAGCAAACAAATCCTGTAGAGACTCAGTGTAACAACAGTGTGATTGTTAGCAAAGGGGAGCTAAGGGCAGGCAGTGTCATTGTGTCAGTCAGTGTTACTCCCCCTCCATTCCCTCTTTCACTATCAATAAGGC